>VDFB02299231.1:0-24231 GCA_007258455.2 Sequoia sempervirens
TTATTCCATTCTAAAATTCCTCTAAGTCTTTCCAAATTTCACGGTTCCCCATCCATTCATCCTTTTCCTTCTATTCTCAATGCTTTGAGGGTCTAACTTTCATCTACAAACATCATCGTACGTTTGGATTATTGGCGTATCACATCCCCTCATCCCATTGGAAAGTTGTTCAACGAAGACCCGATTTCTGATGATAAGGTGTTTTTGTCGGGATATCAGAGGTGAACATGCCCACATCCTCGGTCGGATAGGTGTGCGAATAAAATGCAGCCCGATGGCTCGATGT
This sequence comes from Sequoia sempervirens, assembly GCA_007258455.2. Taxonomy (NCBI): domain Eukaryota; kingdom Viridiplantae; phylum Streptophyta; class Pinopsida; order Cupressales; family Cupressaceae; genus Sequoia; species Sequoia sempervirens. The sequence continues at coordinate 287 of VDFB02299231.1, forward strand.
TCCAAAAAATGTTTATGCCAAGACATGTGAGGATTTTATGCTCCACTCTAGCAAGCATGATGGTAAGTGATGAACTAATACTCCAACGGTTTTGATTTTTCTTGTTTTGGGGGTTCAAGAATAAAGATGCCTAATCATCCAAAGGTTCGATAAAGTCTAAGGCGATTATTTTAATGGATATAAAGGCTTGTTGTATATTTCAATCCAGTTTCTTACATGTCCAATGTGAAATTATTGTTGTATATTCCTTCTTATGTTAGATTCAAAGGCAACGATGCCTTCTCTTACGCCAGATGTCTCTTTTTATTCCATCGAATCTTCCGATGACCTTTTTCATATTCGTTGTGAGTTTATTTATCTCTCATTTTCAAAAACACTATTGTGAGTAGGTTTAACATACTCTATTTTCTTTTGTTGAATTTAAACAATTATAAAACCCTACCTCTCCACACATATTTAAAAAAATCCACCTTCTATTTGGTAAATTATAGTGCTATTTATTACTGTAATATTTTATTTTTATTTGAGTTCAATAAAACCCTATCAAAGTCCTTGTAAAATGTGTAGTTACATTTTCTTTAAATTTTTTGTCTTTCAATAAAGCTGGCATCACTATCTTGAGGAGGGGATTTCATCATAGTAATTATTGGGATTGGACTTGGAGAAAAATCTATACACCAACAGTATTGTGCTAAAAAAATGCTCATAGAAGGGGAGGTTATGAAGTCCACAAACCCAGATCAACTTGCACGGTGATGAAAAACAGGAGGGAAAGAACACTTGGAAAATGATCGTGCAAACATAAAATAGAAAGGAAAGGGGCAATAAGAATTGACTAAACAATTCCACCACTTTTGGATCAATTCCGAAGAGCGATTTTATCATTTCACACCACATAAGGTCATGTGCTAGGGAACTAAATCATCATTTAACTTTGGAAATGTATGCCTATTCAGTTTTGGGCCCTTGTAGAATCACCCTCAATATGAATGGATATGACGCTACTTTGGATCACAAGTTGTAGACCCCCAACCATCACTTGTGCCTTAGCTTCGTTATTTATTCCCTTAACATTTTTTTATTTTTGAGGCTGCCCTTGGTAACCATCTAGAAGGTTCCTTTATGGCGTGCATCCGATACCTTAAGCTCTTATATTTGCACACGAGACACCGTCATAATTTAACTTGAGAGATTCATTTGGTTGTCTTTCTCGAGAGAGAAAATATATTTTGTAACAACCCTTTGACGGGTCTGGGTTATAATATATGTATCAAACTAGATGATACATGTTCGACGTGTGTAGCTATGTAAATGTTTATTATGCACGCTTAAAGAGTAGATTCGTCGATCACATTCATGAGATGTACTTGTTATTGGATGGCCCAATCTATACAAACATGATTATATCGCAAACATTCACAATTTATTATTTTTTTATGTTTAAAATATAGCACCTACCAGACACAGCAAAGTTATAACGCATAATAATACTTAATTCATCAATTAATCCTCTCTAATTTTTGTGAGAATCGTTGTGTATAATGATACATAAACATGCTTGTGATATGGTGAGGCTTCAACGTCACACACATTTGTAATAGAAAGTAATAATGTAAGTCACATTGTTATACTTATTATTTTCCAATGTGCACGGTATGTGAGCAATAAGACGCTACATATAAATACGCCTATTTTTACCTTTTGTAGGTTGGCATATAATCAAATTTCATCTTGACTCAAGTATATGTAGTTCATTTAAATTTGAAACCTATAAGTTATGTTTGCTAGTTATATTTGAATTTTTAAATATATTGAGAGGTTGCATTTACTAGTCGTATTTAATTTTTCAATATATAGACAAAGCATCACGATTGAAGCCTATAATATTACTTTTATGTTCGATTATACTAGTTGACTATTCTCTTATTAGTATGAATGCTTTCTATTTTAAAATCCTAGCCCATATGAAACACGTGTTTAAATGTGTTCTCCTAACTAGGATGAGAAGAGTTGAGACTTAAAAAATAAAGTCAAATTTCGTCTCAATAGATTTCCTTTACACATCTTTTTTATTAGAAACAGTTGTATAATTCTATATATATTAACTTTTAGAAATATATGATTGAAAACTCATTATTAATTTCTTAGATTTTTTTATATGCATTGTGGACGGAAATAGAGCGAAAATCCTGATTTTTTAGTTGGATAAGTATGCCATAAAAAGCATAAGCCAGGCCGTCGCATTATCTTTATTCAAAGACGTTACAACACAAATTAAAATGGACGAAAGGAGAAGAGGAGCAGCCCTATCGGCATTCTACATTCACTATCCTCATAGCTTCGAATCGTGGCTCTTTGGCTTCATATTTCTGCTGGCTGTAAACCTGCATATAGTCTCCAAAAAGATACTGTGGATAACTCAATAATTCATCGCAGGTCTCGCCAGCATTGACTTGAGCAGTGAGTTGAGATGCAGGATAAACCATCGCATTATATGAGGGATTATAGAACGATGCCACTGAGAAACGATTGCCATTCTTAGTGGGCAGAATGCGATGCCATGCACTGGTGTATTTGCCGTTAGTGATGGCTTCCAACTGGTCCCCAATGTCAACAACTATTGCGTATGGAATGGGTTGTACGTCAACCCAAGTGCCATTGTGGAGGACCTGCAAACCGGAGACCTGATCGTCTTGGTATAAGAGAATGAGGCCACCTGCATCTGTGTGTGCACGGATGCCATTGATGAGGTCCGGCCTAGGGCAAGGAGGATAATGGCTCACTTTGGTGCCGAAGAATGGCTTCTCTCCTCCTGCAAATGCCTCTTTCAGGTACTCTTTCTCTAGCCCCAGATTCAAGCTTATTAGTTCCAACAGCTTTTCTGTCAATGAAAATATCTGGTTTCGAAACTCCTGGATGGTTTCCCTGAGTAAAATGCAATATAATGTATTAGTCACACCCTTGGGGTATTTCCTTTTCAATATCCAGAAACACTTCTATATACATAGTTATGATGAACATTTTGCTAATTTTACAATTTCTACGCATATTTATACAAACGTTTAAATTGTATTCTATTATGTCACTCAAGCGGCAATAGAATAGTTGAGTTGTTGTACTTGAAATCACTGGGTTGGGAAGGCCATGAATCGGTCTCCTGCATCTCGTGTACTTGAAAAACATCCTCCCAATCAACGTTCTCAATCTTATTAGCCTCATCACTGTCTTGAGCCGCGAGAGCGTTGGTCAACAACCTTACAGGCAAAGAGTCATTGAAGCTCTGCTCTCTGTTAAGCTTATAGTGCTCCGAGCAAACTTTCTTTACGCGGTCCATAAGTTCATGCTCTATGCCATGGTTCAAAAGCTGCAAGCACAGAATGAGAAATCACTTCATCTTTCTTTCTGCTAGGTGCTATCAGTACCATGATTAGTAAGTGTGTATTATAAATGTGAAAAAACATGATCAATTGTGCTCACCTGAAAGAAACCAGTACTCTCACAGGCCTTTGCTATTTCAGCCATCATCACCTCTCTGTCTCCTCCGTCTATGTTTTTCATGTCTATCACTGGAATGCCCATTTTCCTTGTAAAATTGCACCACAAATTCTCTTAAAAAGCAGTAGAAGAAACGGGCCGCTGGTTATTGCTTTTATAAAATGCTGTGGTGCGCGCAGCTCTTTATATAGGCGCGCACATCAGAAAGGAATGTTTATGATGAACGACTTACGTGGCCCCCTCGTGATACAGAATCGATGACTAAAATTACCAATCGCTGGCGCAGACAGAGATAAGATCACTGGCTAAAATCTATCACATTTTTGTTATCGGCCTGGTCTGCGGATAAGTCTTTGCACATAAACGTGTAGGCAGACAGAAATAATAAAACGTGTATTTTAGAAAAGTCCAAAACGGCCGAATTACAGATTACGAGGTTTTATATAATAATAATAAATTTTCATTTCCTTTTCAAAGAAGAGTCTTTATTCAGGATTTTTAAAGGTCGTTTCTCGTTTCTATAATTTCTTAGTTTCGCATCTAAGACCACACACAATCATAAGTTTTGACTAGTTGATTTTTTATTGTAAATAACTCTTTTGTACTTGTGAATTGAATTATTTAGAAGACGACGAATGAGCCTAGGTTTTGAATAGTTAACTTTTTATCGGCAATAATTTTTTTAAGCGAATTTAAGTTATTTAGAAGATAACAAATGAGTCCTGCGTTTTGAACAACTGACTTTTTATCGATAATAATTCTTCTTTTAAGTGGATTTTTTTTTTATAGATAACTCGCAGGGGAGGTCCTATATCGCTATTCTATCTCCACGAGGTGGAAGTGAATTTAAATCATTTAAAGGTGACAAACAATTCCCATATTTTGAATGGACAATACAATAATCTTCCTTTTTAAGCGAGTTTAGCAATTTATTTAAAGGTATAGTATTTTCAAATAAACGAAGGCATTTTGGGACTAGTCTCTTCTTCTTAAATATTGGTTGCTCCATTGCTTCAAGTTCCATTTCGTTGAATTGTAATGTTTGGACAAATTCGTCTGTGTTCTACGTTTTTATATCTCTTGTATTTCTGTTACTATCTATTTTTCATTTGGCTATTCGTATGTTGTCAATCAAACACCCAACACAAACCTAGGCCCACTGGGCGAAACAAAGATAAAACCTTTAGTTTCGATAGCGATATTAGTTATTTGCATGACAAAAGTGGATATAATATCGTACTCTAAATAAATGTAGAGAAATTTGATTAAACAAATAGAAAAGTGGATAGAATCTCGTACTATAAATATATAATGTTATTTTGTTTTAATAATATACACACATTTTCTACGAGGTGACCTCGAAGAACTGTAGCCCGTAAAAAAAGTACAATGAGATTTTATAAATAAAGTGTAAATATTTGATTAATCAATTTAAAGTAACACATGATAACTAGAATAGGTAAAATAAAACATGGATAAATACATACGACAACAAATTAAAATCAATAGTAACACTTAACACGAGATGTACGTAGAAAATATCTTTCGAGAAAAATCCACCACCAAAGATACTCGAAGTTTGTGTTGTCATCAAATAATTGGTTGCATCAAAATGATTCACTCGCCTCCTTAGTACAATAGCATTCTACCAAATTAACAATACGCCTCTTGCATAATAATCTAGAGCATCCATATAATGCCTTCAATATATAGAGCTAAGGAAACTAGAAACCATTAAATGATTTGATAAAGGCAGTGGCTGCCAATTAACAAAGGCCATGAATGAAAACTCTCCTCCATATTATGAACTAATTTTAGCACTCAAGATAGGCGTGATGAATAGACAATGTACCTCTGACTCATAACCATAGTAGAAATCGCTCCTTGGTACTCGCACTCCATCATGAAGATGGAAGCTTATGAGGGACCCACCATTATGAAACCATGCTCCACTCTCTTGAAAGTATCTCCGTGGCAGTTCACAAGGGAGATGCTCAATTACTGCTATGATGACGATGACTATAACTCCTAGTGTCAAAATTTTTATGCAACCTCCCTTGCTTAAATGCCTTTTTAATAATATCTCAAGTACCCTAGAGAATAATGTTAAAATTAAATAATTCCTACCAAGATCCCACGGGGTCCTCGTTCTAATGTATTTCGTTACAAAAATGTTAGACGTAAACACCTTTGAATCATAACCCTAGTAGAAACCACTCCCTAATTTACTAGCACTCCATCCTGAAGATGGAAGCTACTGAGGGACCCACCATTATGAAAAGACGCCCCACTCTTATAAAAGTACCTCTGAGGCAATTCACAAGGGAGATGCTCACCCATTGTTATGATAATGGTGACTATAACTCCTAGTGTTGAAATTTTAAATCGGCCTCCCTTGCTTCAACGTCCTTTTAATAGTATCTCAATTACCCTAGAGAATAATACTAATTAAATAATTCGCACCAAGAAACCATGGGGTCCATGTTTCGATGCGTGTCGTTCCAAAAATGTTAGAGACGCAAACACCTTTGACTCATAACCCATTAAAAAATCACTCCTTAATACTAGTACTCCATCATGGAGATGAAAGCTAACAAGAGGCCCAAATTATCACAAGATGCTCCACTCTCACAAAAATAGATTTCAAAAAATTCACAAGGGAGATGCTCAATTACTGTTATAATAGGGATGAATATAACTCCTATTGTTGACAATTTTATGCAATCTCTCTTACAGTTTCAATATCCTTTTCATAATATATCAAGGATCCTATAGAATAATATTAATTAAACAATTCCAACCAAGATCCCATGGGGTCCATGTTCTAATGTATACCCTTCCAAAAATGTTAGAGACATAAACGCCTTTGACTCACAAGCCCAATGGAAACCACTCCTTAATACTAGCACTCCATCATGAAGATGGCAGCTACTGAGGGACCCACCGTTATGAAAGGATGCTCTAATCTCACAAAATATCTCTCGAACAATTCTCAAGGGAGATGCTCAACTATTGTTATGATGGTGACGACTATAAATCCTAGTTTTGACAGTTTTATCCAACCTCCCTTACTGCAATGTCCTTTTAATATTATCTCAACTATCCTAGAGAATAATTCTATTTAAATAATTCCTACCAAGATCCCATGGGGTCCATGTTCCAACATATGGCATTCTAAAAATGCTAGAGACTTAAAGAACTTTGAATCATAATTCCAATAGAAACCACTCCTTAATACTAGTACCCCATCATAAAGATGGAAGCTATCGAGGGACTTGTCATTATGAGAAGATGCCCCGCTCTGACAAAAATAGCTCCCAAACAATTCACAAAGGATATTCTCGATTACCGTTATGATAATGACGACTACAAATCATAGTGTTGTTATTTTTATGCGACCTCCCTTACTTCAATATCCATTTAATAGCATCTCAAGTATCCTAGAGAATAATACTAATTAGATCATTGATACCAAGATCCAATGGGAACTTCCATGTTCCAATGTATTTGGTCCCAAAATTTTGGAGACGTAAATATTATAAATATGAATTGCAAGGGAAAACAAGCTAATCCTGACGTGATCTAACTTGATATAAAAATTCAATGACATATTATGAAATACTATAAAATAAACTACATACAAGATGAGGCAAGGTCCATAACGTCCCTTCACCAACAAAAAATATTTTTGCTTATTTGTTTCATAAGAATCTTAAACAAAACCCAAAGTGTCCAACTTATGAATCACAATCTTAACATTCTCAAACATCTCAAGAACAAAGAATTAAGAAACATATATACCGTTAGTATTACCACACTGCATAGGATTGTCCGAGAAATAAATAGCCCTTTGACTTCCACAAATAATCCTCACCTTATTACAACCAAAACCAATACTTGAATGTGATCTCTGTGACCAAACTACCTCATTATAGGTAAGTGTTCCAACCAAGTAATATAATTTGTAGTGTATAATTTAGTTTCCCATTGCCTCTCACTCATCCAACTAACTACACCTCCAAACATAGTTAACACATAACGGCTCATAGACCTTATATAGTCTAAATTACCATCCCAATCTTAATAAAGAAAAAAAATACACACAAGATCTTTCCCACATGATTAGTCCCATGAAAACATAAATAGTGATAATAATTTCATCACAAATATTTGAATTAAATCTTCAGATAATTATATAACACTTTATATGAGGGCTAAACGTACAATCTTGGTAAAAATTCCCAATACTTCTACAATATCTAATCTAGTACATACCACCGCACATAAAAGGATAGCTAGGATAGAAGCATAAGAAGCATTATATATAACCTCAAAATTATCACCTAACTTACGGTTCTGATCCAAAGATAAATTATTATCGATAGGGAAGGAAATGTTCACCAACTTGTAGTCATACATCAAAAACCACTGCGAAATAGCCTCCAAACACATACCCTAACTCGGAAAAATACTTTTTGAACTTGATCTCTATAATTTATTTTAATGCCTAAGATATATTTAACAACCCCTAAATATTTCGCATGAAAATAACACAAACAAAATGATCTTGGGCATTGTAAGTGGTACATGAATACACTAGAATTATCAGTTCACTCTTGCAAAGGTTGTTGTAGCACTCTACAACTTGCTTGGTTTCCCCTGGCTTCTCCAAAATTTTGAGGCGGCTTTGGTGTTGTCATGAACTCCACTAACCTAGATCAACTTGCACAGTGATAAACATGGGAGGGGATGGACAATTTGAAAATAGTCAAACAAACATAATATAAAAATCAAGAGGCTCTAATAATTGATTGAATACTTCCACCACATTTGGTTCAATTTGGAGATATATTTTATCATTTCAAAACATGTAGGGATATGTGCTAGGCCACTAAATCATCATTGAACTTTGAAATATATGTCTATTCAATTTTGGGCCCTTGAAGAATCACCCTCATTGTGAATGGGTTTAACGCCACTTTGGATCACCAATTATAGACCCACAACCAATACTTATGTCTTACATACATTATTTATTCACTTAACAAGTATTTCGAGCCCACCCTTACTAGCCATCAAGGGCATTCCTTGATGACAAATCCCATACCTTAAGCTTCTAGATTTGCGCACAAGACACCATCATAATTGGAATTGAGAGATTAATTTGGTTTTATTTCTTCAAAGATATTTTTTTGGAAAACCTTCAATGGGTCTTATTTTAGATTAAAAAATCACAAAATGGCCCTAATCCCGTTACAAAAAATAGCAGAAAAACATAACAAGAGAGACTAGCGCTTGAACCCTACAACTTTTCCCCCAAGGGCTTGTTAAGAAAAATAGAGTCCTTCTTAGGAGTACATTTATTCCTTCGTTGCAAAACTGTCCAAGAAGAATCAACTGGATTTGAAGAATTAAGACAAGAAGGGGGAGAATCCCCATAGGAGTGGCTAACACATGGAGCAACAGGAACCTCGGGTGAAACTTCCATAACCAAGGCTGGAGCAATACGAATCACATTCGAGGCAGCCTTGTTCAGAATTAGAGCAATAATAGTAGGGGTCTTGGGAGAGCTAGCACCTTCAACAACATGAGTCATAGTAGAAACAACCTTGAGATCGGCATGAACCATAGGGGAGGGAGCATAGACAACAATAGGATTAATTTTTTGAGCAGAAGGAGAAGGAGGTCTAGAATCCTCACTATTAGTAGAAGAGACATCATTAGGGTACATAGTAAGATGGTCCCAGAGAGCATTCTTCCACCAAGTGGAGGAAGAAACATGACGAGAGCCTCGAGGACAGTCACGATACAAGTTTCCAATAGCAAAACAATGTTTGCAACGAAATGAGATACCTTCGTAGTCCACAAGATGAGACCAAGACCAACCAAATTAACTTGAAGCACAACCTCACCAGGTAATGCCTGAGTCAAATCAACCTCCACCAAAATTCGAGCGAAGGAGGTGTGGGTAAAGTTCTTGGAAGCACAATCCACTTTCAAGAACCGACCTAGAGCATTACCAATACATTCAAAAGTAGAGGGGCACCATAACTATAAGGGAAGATAAGGCAATTCACCCAAACAGGCATGACATTAATGGGTTCCTTCAAGGGGTTGAAGGAATGAACCCAAGGCCTTATGGATAGGGGATGAGAAACCCATTCCCAAAAACCATGATCCAAGACTGCTTGTCTATCCTCAAAAGAACAAAAGAAAACAATGAAAAACCTCTGGAAAAAGGGTAAATCTAAATCTTACCCTCCACTAATGGTGTCCAATGCGTCGAGATCCACACGTGCAGATCTGGGAGGGAAGACCACGAATTGAAAAACCTGCAGATTAGTCCCGTGTCGGAGAAGAAATCAATGTCGTCAGAGACATCTTCACCAAGAGAAATCATAGGAGCAACACTGGCACAAATCAGAGGGAGCGCAGAGCCCACCCGTCCTTTGTGGATGGCATAGCTCATCAACAAGTGAAGGAGCCACAACAAAGCCATTAACGGTAGGAGATCCCACAAACGTCCCCATAGAAGGAGACCTAGGGGTAGCTACATCCTCCACCACAGAAGATAAAACATGTTGCTGAGAGAAAACAAGCGTATCACCCTCAAGATCTATAGTCAAATCGCACCCTGGCGGAGAGAAGATAGGCTACTGGTTCAACGCAAGGGAGCGGGTTGGGCGGGGGGAGAGGTCATTCAAACTCGTAGCAGAGCGGGCATTAGAATTTTCAGCTGAGTGAGAAGCACGGGAGGCATGGGATGAGTCCATATTTCAAACTTCAATGGGCCTTGTTGATAATATTTATCAAAATTTTACCATAAAACTGTCATCTATATGATAAATGTTAAATGTGTGCTATGTGAAATTTTATTATGTGCTTAAAGAGTAGATTCGCGAATTGCATTTATGACATTATTTTGTTGGATGGATCAATCTATACAAATATAATAATATCACAAATATTCACACTTCGTGATTTATTTGTGTTTAAAAATAACGCCTAGCGTACCTCCCAAAGCGATAATGAATTTCCATTATAAATTCTACAAATAATAATAATTAATGCATAGGCAACCCGCTTTCATTTTTATGAGAGTAATTATGTTAGAGGAACTTATTTTGAACTATTGCATCATTGGCTATCCTCTCCACCTTAGCATTTCCTACAACCGACGATGCACCATGTTAAGTTTGTAAGATGTGAGATTTTAAAATATGTTCTTTTGGTCATTTATTCCAACTCAGCATTGTATTGACCAATTGTGCACAATTTAAACCTTAGTGTTTGTACCTACCTCTAAACATTTCCCATTTGGTCATTAAGGCGACAAGTTGACATGTGGGCCCATAAGGGTGGTCGAGCCTTTCTCATGCGAGAATACATGATTTGATTATAGTATTTAGGTGATTTTTATTAAAAAATTAAACTGAATACATATCTATGTTTTATTAGTCTTTTGCATGAGTATATTTATGTTTTGTTTTCTTAAATACACAGCATTGAACATTCTTCCATTCGTTAGAGTTCTATCCACAAGGTGATGATCAATGTTAAAAAGCAGTGCCTAGTCCTATCGTGGACCAAGGGGCCAGCTGTTGGGCATTGGATGGGGCTTCTTAGCCTTTGATCAACAACATGACTAGGGTGAAGGCTACAACAAGGTAGGATGACATCCAAGTGTAGGGGAGCGACGCTAGAGGGAGACAATGATGGGAGTTGGCTGTAGTGGGAAGAGCGCTAAATGCGAGGGAACATTCTCAAGAATATTCTAGAGCATCAGCTATTTTTAGCAATCATCAGACATTTTCACAAATTGTTCCAATTTTCTTTTACCGGATCTTACGTTTTTGGCTGCTCCCATTGCATTGACAAGGTCCAATTCGCTACAAGATGTGTAATTTTGTAAATTTGCTAGACAACAGTGTGCGACTAGGACTGCAGTGCATAATAAGGATTACAATGCATCACATAGATGTTCACATATCACAATAATATCCTAGGTAAGGAGCTCCATCCTTTGGTATTAGATTCCTTATTTTTTGTTATTTCTATTTCTACATGTATCTAGGTTTTCATTTAAGTAGTTATATTTTATGTAACCTAGAACTTTATATCACACATATTTTACTCTCCTTTTTGGCTCATTTAATGTAATGAAAGTTTATAGGTAGGTTATATTTTAATTTACACAAGTTTGGGGCTGATTTGAGGGCCTATTACAACTACATGTGATAGAGAGAGTGTCATAAATCTAACAGAGATCTTGGAGTTGCATGTGAGTACGAAACGTGCATTGATGTCAATACCATTTGTTGACATAGTAGAGTATGGGAGTGTGATGTTGGAGAAAGCTGAATCTTGTCAAAATGTTACAGATGCATTAAAAAAGGTAATGAGCACAGAGAAGTTCAAGTGGTGTTGTGAGTCTACAAGCCTCTTATCCCCTAGAAAAATCAATTGATAGTATTGGCAGTCCCCTTTTCCGCACAAGGTGTTTAAAATGTGAGAGAGTTTTAGAAAAGGTGTCTCAACCTTCGATGAAACCCAACCATATTGTAAGTGCTCAGAACCTTACCAAACTGGAGGTAGCACATGGAGAAGGGAGGTTGTGTTGTCGTAAGCAATCCACACAAGCTTTGCAAAGGTCATAAGATATTGTTGTAAGATAAATATTTGGTTAGATGTAACAAAAGGTCCTACACACTAAATAATTAGTCACTACGAGAACAAAAAACTATGCTGTAGAAACATGAGTTTTAATCTATAGGGGTTTGACCACGCAATACCAACTTGCGAAGTACCCAGATATATAGACATAGAAAAGGAATTCGCTTATTGTTAAACACAACTAAAAAAATTATAGTTCATAAAAGAACACACATTCCAAGAAAGAAAATAGTTTTGAAAAGGTATATTTTATTTCATTTATCGTAAAATATAATTATTTGCACATAGTTCCTTCTCTTCAGAGTATTGGGATAAACTATGAGATTCCGTTGCTCTCCTCTTTCATGTTGTGCGTTTGTCACATTCTCTTATATTCCTCTTTGTCCTCCTCTTCTCTACATTCTAGTTTCTCCCCTTTTTGCACCCAACAATTGTCCTATTCTTCTCCTTTTATATTCTCTTTTCTCTAGAAATCCCTTCAAAATATGGAAACTACCAAATCCTGCCTAAATGGGGTGCAACACAAACAAATATTTTCATAAATGCTTAAAACTTATTTTTGGTTTCAAATTTCTTACTCAAACTACATTTCCTCCAACTTCTCGCGTTATTGTTCATTAGTGCTATAGAGAGTAGGTAGTTTTCCCTTCAAATTTTTTTAAAAATTCAAGTTTAAACTGTTACAAAAAAAAAAATGACAAGTAGAAAAATAAACACCAAAAAGGGGTGGGATGCCCCTACATAAAAATACCATGGTAAAAAAAAAATTGAGCCCTTGCTGAGTAGTGGCTAAAATTCTGTGTTGCCAGAGTTCAAAAGAATAGTTTATGCAAGAACTATACTGTTGCTATAAGTTAGTAGACGTGTTGCTATGGGATGAACTTGAATGACTCAAATTTTGTTGGGATTAACCAAGTGGTATCGTCCACTAGTTCTCTCTTCTGTTTAGCCAGATACCTTTTGTATTCTTTTCCCCTAATCCTGCTAACCGCTCTAGATTCCAAAATGCATCCAATATCCTTTTTCTCTCTCTCGAGTAGTTGTTCCATCCCTATTTCTACTAGTATTTCCTCTTTCTCTTTATATTTTAATGTCTCTACTTCATAGTAACTGTGAAAACTATAAACATTAAAAACTGGAGAGATTCCTAAACCAATAGGTAATTCCAACTCATAAGCAACTTGGGAAATCTTCTCGGTAGTTTTACATGGTCCAATCTTCTTCCACTTGATCTTTTGAAAGGATGGATTAGAAATCTTTGCTTTAATGGACATGTGCAAGTACCATATTTTCTACTTTAAAATTATCTTTTTCTCCTCTTCAGTGATTCCCTCTCTTTATATCGTTGGTTGCTCCAATTGAGTCTTTATTTCTAGTGCAAATATTGCGCGTGCTTTCTAAACTCTTCTCCTCCAACAATCCACACATGAACCTTGGTATTTGTAAGCTCGCTTATCTGAAATACCCATAGGTTGCATCCATAAACAGTTTGAAACGAGGCCTTACCTATGCTTTTGTTGATTGAATCGTTACATAAGAAAATTTGGCTTGAGGCAATATCAAATCCCATTGACTAGGATTTTCACCGACCAAACATCTTGCCAAATTTCCCAAGATTTGATTAAAAACTTCAGTCTATCCATCCATTTTAGGATGAATGTGCTAATCTCAACTTTAAATCAGTACCTATTTTCTTCCAAAGCGTCCTCCAAACACTTAGTACAAACTTAATGTCACGGTTTGAAACTATAATTTCGATAAGCCGTGCATCATAACAATCTACTTGAAAGATAAATTTCTAGCATGTGTGGACTCATTGGCCTTTTGTAATCTATAAAATGAGCTACTTTTGAGAGTCTACCAACAACCACAATTTATATAATCCTTACTCTCTGTGTTCTTGCCAGCCCAACCACAAAATGCATGCTTATATCATCCTATGGTCTCTTTGGTATGGGTAATGGTTGGTATAGTTTGTTAATCCAAAGCGCATGACACTCGCACCTCCTTGAAGTCCTCGGTCCCCAAAGCTTGAATGTAAGTTTTACGTATGTTGAATATTTCAGCCTTTCAGATTGTTTTGGTTTCCTCTCCATTTATACAATTCATTTGACACCCCTATCCTAGAAATTCTAAAACATAAATTTTTCCTAAGTGTTTAATTTTTTATCCTTTTAGACTGTCCGGGTTTCCCTTGCTTCCGTATCATTCCTTGGATTTCTTGACCCTCGAAGCCCGGAAGTCTTGAAAAGGCCTAGGTCTGTTGCATTTGTCAAAATTCAGACTTCTTCATCCATCCATCCTTGCCAGACTTTTGGAGTTTAAAATCTCTCCATCCCCATTAAAATTGTAATCCCAATCTTTCCTTCCCTAGAATTTTATACCTTGACATTCCCCTTATTCCATTCTAAAATTCCTCTAAGTCTTTCCAAATTTCACGGTTCCCCATCCATTCATCCTTTTCCTTCTATTCTCAATGCTTTGAGGGTCTAACTTTCATCTACAAACATCATCGTACGTTTGGATTATTGGCGTATCACATCCCCTCATCCCATTGGAAAGTTGTTCAACGAAGACCTGATTTCTGATGATAAGGTGTTTTTGTCGGGATATCAGAGGTGAACATGCCCACATCCTCGGTCGGATAGGTGTGCGAATAAAATGCAGCCCGATGGCTCGATGTTCCAAAAAATGTTTATGCCAAGACATGTGAGGATTTTATGCTCCACTCTAGCAAGCATGATGGTAAGTGATGAACTAATACTCCAACGGTTTTGATTTTTCTTGTTTTGGAGGTTCAAGAATAAAGATGCCTAATCATCCAAAGGTTCGATAAAGTCTAAGGCGATTATTTTAATGGATATAAAGGCTTGTTGTATATTTCAATCCAGTTTCTTACATGTCCAATGTGAAATTATTGTTGTATATTCCTTCTTATGTTAGATTCAAAGGCAACGATGCCTTCTCTTACGCCAGATGTCTCTTTTTATTCCATCGAATCTTCCGATGACCTTTTTCATATTCGTTGTGAGTTTATTTATCTCTCATTTTCAAAAACACTATTGTGAGTAGGTTTAACATACTCTATTTTCTTTTGTTGAATTTAAACAATTATAAAACCCTACCTCTCCACACATATTTAAAAAAATCCACCTTCTATTTGGTAAATTATAGTGCTATTTATTACTGTAATATTTTATTTTTATTTGAGTTCAATAAAACCCTATCAAAGTCCTTGTAAAATGTGTAGTTACATTTTCTTTAAATTTTTTGTCTTTCAATAAAGCTGGCATCACTATCTTGAGGAGGGGATTTCATCATAGTAATTATTGGGATTGGACTTGGAGAAAAATCTATACACCAACAGTATTGTGCTAAAAAAATGCTCATAGAAGGGGAGGTTATGAAGTCCACAAACCCAGATCAACTTGCACGGTGATGAAAAACAGGAGGGAAAGAACACTTGGAAAATGATCGTGCAAACATAAAATAGAAAGGAAAGGGGCAATAAGAATTGACTAAACAATTCCACCACTTTTGGATCAATTCCGAAGAGCGATTTTATCATTTCACACCACATAAGGTCATGTGCTAGGGAACTAAATCATCATTTAACTTTGGAAATGTATGCCTATTCAGTTTTGGGCCCTTGTAGAATCACCCTCAATATGAATGGATATGACGCTACTTTGGATCACAAGTTGTAGACCCCCAACCATCACTTGTGCCTTAGCTTCGTTATTTATTCCCTTAACATTTTTTTATTTTTGAGGCTGCCCTTGGTAACCATCTAGAAGGTTCCTTTATGGCGTGCATCCGATACCTTAAGCTCTTATATTTGCACACGAGACACCGTCATAATTTAACTTGAGAGATTCATTTGGTTGTCTTTCTCGAGAGAGAAAATATATTTTGTAACAACCCTTTGACGGGTCTTGGTTATAATATATGTATCAAACTAGATGATACATGTTCGACGTGTGTAGCTATGTAAATGTTTATTATGCACGCTTAAAGAGTAGATTCGTCGATCACATTCATGAGATGTACTTGTTATTGGATGGCCCAATCTATACAAACATGATTATATCGCAAACATTCACAATTTATTATTTTTTTATGTTTAAAATATAGCACCTACCAGACACAGCAAAGTTATAACGCATAATAATACTTAATTCATCAATTAATCCTCTCTAATTTTTGTGAGAATCGTTGTGTATAATGATACATAAACATGCTTGTGATATGGTGAGGCTTCAACGTCACACACATTTGTAATAGAAAGTAATAATGTAAGTCACATTGTTATACTTATTATTTTCCAATGTGCACGGTATGTGAGCAATAAGACGCTACATATAAATACGCCTATTTTTACCTTTTGTAGGTTGGCATATAATCAAATTTCATCTTGACTCAAGTATATGTAGTTCATTTAAATTTGAAACCTATAAGTTATGTTTGCTAGTTATATTTGAATTTTTAAATATATTGAGAGGTTGCATTTACTAGTCGTATTTAATTTTTCAATATATAGACAAAGCATCACGATTGAAGCCTATAATATTACTTTTATGTTCGATTATACTAGTTGACTATTCTCTTATTAGTATGAATGCTTTCTATTTTAAAATCCTAGCCCATATGAAACACGTGTTTAAATGTGTTCTCCTAACTAGGATGAGAAGAGTTGAGACTTAAAAAATAAAGTCAAATTTCGTCTCAATAGATTTCCTTTACACATCTTTTTTATTAGAAACAGTTGTATAATTCTATATATATTAACTTTTAGAAATATATGATTGAAAACTCATTATTAATTTCTTAGATTTTTTTATATGCATTGTGGACGGAAATAGAGCGAAAATCCTGATTTTTTAGTTGGATAAGTATGCCATAAAAAGCATAAGCCAGGCCGTCGCATTATCTTTATTCAAAGACGTTACAACACAAATTAAAATGGACGAAAGGAGAAGAGGAGCAGCCCTATCGGCATTCTACATTCACTATCCTCATAGCTTCGAATCGTGGCTCTTTGGCTTCATATTTCTGCTGGCTGTAAACCTGCATATAGTCTCCAAAAAGATACTGTGGATAACTCAATAATTCATCGCAGGTCTCGCCAGCATTGACTTGAGCAGTGAGTTGAGATGCAGGATAAACCATCGCATTATATGAGGGATTATAGAACGATGCCACTGAGAAACGATTGCCATTCTTAGTGGGCAGAATGCGATGCCATGCACTGGTGTATTTGCCGTTAGTGATGGCTTCCAACTGGTCCCCAATGTCAACAACTATTGCGTATGGAATGGGTTGTACGTCAACCCAAGTGCCATTGTGGAGGACCTGCAAACCGGAGACCTGATCGTCTTGGTATAAGAGAATGAGGCCACCTGCATCTGTGTGTGCACGGATGCCATTGATGAGGTCCGGCCTAGGGCAAGGAGGATAATGGCTCACTTTGGTGCCGAAGAATGGCTTCTCTCCTCCTGCAAATGCCTCTTTCAGGTACTCTTTCTCTAGCCCCAGATTCAAGCTTATTAGTTCCAACAGCTTTTCTGTCAATGAAAATATCTGGTTTCGAAACTCCTGGATGGTTTCCCTGAGTAAAATGCAATATAATGTATTAGTCACACCCTTGGGGTATTTCCTTTTCAATATCCAGAAACACTTCTATATACATAGTTATGATGAACATTTTGCTAATTTTACAATTTCTACGCATATTTATACAAACGTTTAAATTGTATTCTATTATGTCACTCAAGCGGCAATAGAATAGTTGAGTTGTTGTACTTGAAATCACTGGGTTGGGAAGGCCATGAATCGGTCTCCTGCATCTCGTGTACTTGAAAAACATCCTCCCAATCAACGTTCTCAATCTTATTAGCCTCATCACTGTCTTGAGCCGCGAGAGCGTTGGTCAACAACCTTACAGGCAAAGAGTCATTGAAGCTCTGCTCTCTGTTAAGCTTATAGTGCTCCGAGCAAACTTTCTTTACGCGGTCCATAAGTTCATGCTCTATGCCATGGTTCAAAAGCTGCAAGCACAGAATGAGAAATCACTTCATCTTTCTTTCTGCTAGGTGCTATCAGTACCATGATTAGTAAGTGTGTATTATAAATGTGAAAAAATATGATCAATTGTGCTCACCTGAAAGAAACCAGTACTCTCACAGGCCTTTGCTATTTCAGCCATCATCACCTCTCTGTCTCCTCCGTCTATGTTTTTCATGTCTATCACTGGAATGCCCATTTTCCTTGTAAAATTGCACCACAAATTCTCTTAAAAAGCAGTAGAAGAAACGGGCCGCTGGTTATTGCTTTTATAAAATGCTGTGGTGCGCGCAGCTCTTTATATAGGCGCGCACATCAGAAAGGAATGTTTATGATGAACGACTTACGTGGCCCCCTCGTGATACAGAATCGATGACTAAAATTACCAATCGCTGGCGCAGACAGAGATAAGATCACTGGCTAAAATCTATCACATTTTTGTTATCGGCCTGGTCTGCGGATAAGTCTTTGCACATAAACGTGTAGGCAGACAGAAATAATAAAACGTGTATTTTAGAAAAGTCCAAAACGGCCGAATTACAGAGTACGAGGTTTTATATAATAATAATAAATTTTCATTTCCTTTTCAAACAAGAGTCTTTATTCAGGATTTTTAAAGGTCGTTTCTCGTTTCTATAATTTCTTAGTTTCGCATCTAAGACCACACACAATCATAAGTTTTGACTAGTTGATTTTTTATTGTAAATAACTCTTTTGTACTTGTGAATTGAATTATTTAGAAGACGACGAATGAGCCTAGGTTTTGAATAGTTAACTTTTTATCGGCAATAATTTTTTTAAGCGAATTTAAGTTATTTAGAAGATAACAAATGAGTCCTACGTTTTGAACAACTGACTTTTTATCGATAATAATTCTTCTTTTAAGTGGATTTTTTTTTTATAGATAACTCGCAGGGGAGGTCCTATATCGCTATTCTATCTCCACGAGGTGGAAGTGAATTTAAATCATTTAAAGGTGACAAACAATTCCCATATTTTGAATGGACAATACAATAATCTTCCTTTTTAAGCGAGTTTAGCAATTTATTTAAAGGTATAGTATTTTCAAATAAACGAAGGCATTTTGGGACTAGTCTCTTCTTCTTAAATATTGGTTGCTCCATTGCTTCAAGTTCCATTTCGTTGAATTGTAATGTTTGGACAAATTCGTCTGTGTTCTACGTTTTTATATCTCTTGTATTTCTGTTACTATCTATTTTTCATTTGGCTATTCGTATGTTGTCAATCAAACACCCAACACAAACCTAGGCCCACTGGGCGAAACAAAGATAAAACCTTTAGTTTCGATAGCGATATTAGTTATTTGCATGACAAAAGTGGATATAATATCGTACTCTAAATAAATGTAGAGAAATTTGATTAAACAAATAGAAAAGTGGATAGAATCTCGTACTATAAATATATAATGTTATTTTGTTTTAATAATATACACACATTTTCTACGAGGTGACCTCGAAGAACTGTAGCCCGTAAAAAAAGTACAATGAGATTTTATAAATAAAGTGTAAATATTTGATTAATCAATTTAAAGTAACACATGATAACTAGAATAGGTAAAATAAAACATGGATAAATACATACGACAACAAATTAAAATCAATAGTAACACTTAACACGAGATGTACGTAGAAAATATCTTTCGAGAAAAATCCACCACCAAAGATACTCGAAGTTTGTGTTGTCATCAAATAATTGGTTGCATCAAAATGATTCACTCGCCTCCTTAGTACAATAGCATTCTACCAAATTAACAATACGCCTCTTGCATAATAATCTAGAGCATCCATATAATGCCTTCAATATATAGAGCTAAGGAAACTAGAAACCATTAAATGATTTGATAAAGGCAGTGGCTGCCAATTAACAAAGGCCATGAATGAAAACTCTCCTCCATATTATGAACTAATTTTAGCACTCAAGATAGGCGTGATGAATAGACAATGTACCTCTGACTCATAACCATAGTAGAAATCGCTCCTTGGTACTCGCACTCCATCACGAAGATGGAAGCTTATGAGGGACCCACCATTATGAAACCATGCTCCACTCTCTTGAAAGTATCTCCGTGGCAGTTCACAAGGGAGATGCTCAATTACTGCTATGATGACGATGACTATAACTCCTAGTGTCGAAATTTTTATGCAACCTCCCTTGCTTAAATGCCTTTTTAATAATATCTCAAGTACCCTAGAGAATAATGTTAAAATTAAATAATTCCTACCAAGATCCCATGGGGTCCTCGTTCTAATGTATTTCGTTACAAAAATGTTAGAGACGTAAACACCTTTGAATCATAACCCTAGTAGAAACCACTCCCTAATTTACTAGCACTCCATCCTGAAGATGGAAGCTACTGAGGGACCCACCATTATGAAAAGACGCCCCACTCTTATAAAAGTACCTCTGAGGCAATTCACAAGGGAGATGCTCACCCATTGTTATGATAATGGTGACTATAACTCCTAGTGTTGAAATTTTAAATCGGCCTCCCTTGCTTCAACGTCCTTTTAATAGTATCTCAATTACCCTAGAGAATAATACTAATTAAATAATTCGCACCAAGAAACCATGGGGTCCATGTTTCGATGCGTGTCGTTCCAAAAATGTTAGAGACGCAAACACCTTTGACTCATAACCCATTAAAAAATCACTCCTTAATACTAGTACTCCATCATGGAGATGAAAGCTAACAAGAGGCCCAAATTATCACAAGATGCTCCACTCTCACAAAAATAGATTTCAAAAAATTCACAAGGGAGATGCTCAATTACTGTTATAATAGGGATGAATATAACTCCTATTGTTGACAATTTTATGCAATCTCTCTTACAGTTTCAATATCCTTTTCATAATATATCAAGGATCCTATAGAATAATATTAATTAAACAATTCCAACCAAGATCCCATGGGGTCCATGTTCTAATGTATACCCTTCCAAAAATGTTAGAGACATAAACGCCTTTGACTCACAAGCCCAATGGAAACCACTCCTTAATACTAGCACTCCATCATGAAGATGGCAGCTACTGAGGGACCCACCGTTATGAAAGGATGCTCTAATCTCACAAAATATCTCTCGAACAATTCTCAAGGGAGATGCTCAACTATTGTTATGATGGTGACGACTATAAATCCTAGTTTTGACAGTTTTATCCAACCTCCCTTACTGCAATGTCCTTTTAATATTATCTCAACTATCCTAGAGAATAATTCTATTTAAATAATTCCTACCAAGATCCCATGGGGTCCATGTTCCAACATATGGCATTCTAAAAATGCTAGAGACTTAAAGAACTTTGAATCATAATTCCAATAGAAACCACTCCTTAATACTAGTACCCCATCATAAAGATGGAAGCTATCGAGGGACTTGTCATTATGAGAAGATGCCCCGCTCTGACAAAAATAGCTCCCAAACAATTCACAAAGGATATTCTCGATTACCGTTATGATAATGACGACTACAAATCATAGTGTTGTTATTTTTATGCGACCTCCCTTACTTCAATATCCATTTAATAGCATCTCAAGTATCCTAGAGAATAATACTAATTAGATCATTGATACCAGGATCCAATGGGAACTTCCATGTTCCAATGTATTTGGTCCCAAAATTTTGGAGACGTAAATATTATAAATATGAATTGCAAGGGAAAACAAGCTAATCCTGACGTGATCTAACTTGATATAAAAATTCAATGGCATATTATGAAATACTATAAAATAAACTACATACAAGATGAGGCAAGGTCCATAACGTCCCTTCACCAACAAAAAATATTTTTGCTTATTTGTTTCATAAGAATCTTAAACAAAACCCAAAGTGTCCAACTTATGAATCACAATCTTAACATTCTCAAACATCTCAAGAACAAAGAATTAAGAAACATATATACCGTTAGTATTACCACACTGCATAGGATTGTCCGAGAAATAAATAGCCCTTTGACTTCCACAAATAATCCTCACCTTATTACAACCAAAACCAATACTTGAATGTGATCTCTGTGACCAAACTACCTCATTATAGGTAAGTGTTCCAACCAAGTAATATAATTTGTAGTGTATAATTTAGTTTCCCATTGCCTCTCACTCATCCAACTAACTACACCTCCAAACATAGTTAACACATAACGGCTCATAGACCTTATATAGTCTAAATTACCATCCCAATCTTAATAAAGAAAAAAAATACACACAAGATCTTTCCCACATGATTAGTCCCATGAAAACATAAATAGTGATAATAATTTCATCACAAATATTTGAATTAAATCTTCAGATAATTATATAACACTTTATATGAGGGCTAAACGTACAATCTTGGTAAAAAATCCCAATACTTCTACAATATCTAATCTAGTACATACCACCGCACATAAAAGGATAGCTAGGATAGAAGCATAAGAAGCATTATATATAACCTCAAAATTATCACCTAACTTACGGTTCTGATCCAAAGATAAATTATTATCGATAGGGAAGGAAATGTTCACCAACTTGTAGTCATACATCAAAAACCACTGCGAAATAGCCTCCAAACACATACCCTAACTCGGAAAAATACTTTTTGAACTTGATCTCTATAATTTATTTTAATGCCTAAGATATATTTAACAACCCCTAAATATTTCGCATGAAAATAACACAAACAAAATGATCTTGGGCATTGTAAGTGGTACATGAATACACTAGAATTATCAGTTCACTCTTGCAAAGGTTGTTGTAGCACTCTACAACTTGCTTGGTTTCCCCTGGCTTCTCCAAAATTTTGAGGCGGCTTTGGTGTTGTCATTAACTCCACTAACCTAGATCAACTTGCACAGTGATAAACATGGGAGGGGATGGACAATTTGAAAATAGTCAAACAAACATAATATAAAAATCAAGAGGCTCTAATAATTGATTGAATACTTCCACCACATTTGGTTCAATTTGGAGATATATTTTATCATTTCAAAACATGTAGGGATATGTGCTAGGCCACTAAATCATCATTGAACTTTGAAATATATGTCTATTCAATTTTGGGCCCTTGAAGAATCACCCTCATTGTGAATGGGTTTAACGCCACTTTGGATCACCAATTATAGACCCACAACCAATACTTATGTCTTACATACATTATTTATTCACTTAACAAGTATTTCGAGCCCACCCTTACTAGCCATCAAGGGCATTCCTTGATGACAAATCCCATACCTTAAGCTTCTAGATTTGCGCACAAGACACCATCATAATTGGAATTGAGAGATTAATTTGGTTTTATTTCTTCAAAGATATTTTTTTGGAAAACCTTCAATGGGTCTTATTTTAGATTAAAAAATCACAAAATGGCCCTAATCCCGTTAAAAAAAATAGTAGAAAAACATAACAAGAGAGACTAGCACTTGAACCCTACAACTTTTCCCCCAAGGGCTTGTTAAGAAAAATAGAGTCCTTCTTAGGAGTACATTTATTCCTTCGTTGCAAAACTGTCCAAGAAGAATCAACTGGGTTTGAAGAATTAAGACAAGAAGGGGGAGAATCCCCATAGGAGTGGCTAACACATGGAGCAACAGGAACCTCAGGTGAAAATTCCATAACCAAGGCTGGAGCAATACGAATCACATTCGAGGCAGCCTTGTTCAAAATTAGAGCAATAATAGTAGGGGTCTTGGGAGAGCTAGCACCTTCAACAACATGAGTCATA
>VDFB02299232.1:0-15534 GCA_007258455.2 Sequoia sempervirens
CTAGTTGATTTATGTTTGAATGTGAAGTTAAGTGAAAAGAAGTTAATCCTAGTTGTTTCTAGGATCACTTTTCCTATATCATAGGTAGAATTTATAGTTTCCTAGTTTTCTTATAAATCTTACTTTCAAGATATTTGATATAATGAAAATATTTTTAACTATTATCACTTGTTTTACAATTTCCTCATTTCTAAAATGTGCTATAGAAATTTATCCATAATTTTTTTGTTAATAATAAAACAATTTCTCTTGTCAAAAATAGAATGTTTTTTACTAAAAAAGACTCTTTATGGATCATGGTTAAAGACTTAACTTTAGCACCAAGCTAACGTTATAAAAACTTCTAGTTTATAATGTTACTTCTATTTCCTATTTATAGTCTTTTCTATGATGCTAAGTTTAATACTATTAATTTACTTTTAATCACATAATTTTGTAAAATTATTTATCTTTAGTGAATGAGTTAATTCATTTATTGTAACTTAAATTCTATTGGTCAAATTTTTTTGATTATACATGGATGACAGATTACTTATTTCATTTATGAATGTTTGTAAAAGTGAAATCTGTACCCACCCAACACAATAGATAATGGAAGCCAAAACTTCATGTATGGAGTTATATTTAATAGTCTAATGTGGATTAAATTTATTTAAAAAATTATAAAGTAGACATTGTTGGATGAGATGTTTAAAAGTGGATTTACACATGTAATAATGCTCAATTGGAATGAACATCAGACATATTTGAGTCACCCAAGGTTATTGCATCACTCAAAGGGCTGCAATAAAGCATAAGAACAACAAAATTTTTGAATAATTATTTTTTATAGTCTTGCATTTATCATGTCAGTAGTGCTTACAAAGAATGAGTATATTCTAAAATATGGGCAAGGCTCTTATCAAATTTTAATACATAGCACAAACTTTACTATGACAACAACCTATTGATTATTCATTCTTCTTTTAGAACTACAAAAATAATATTTTTATCAATTTTACTTGTATGCCTTTATTTATGATGACTCAAGCTAAACAATAGCATATAAACGTATTCATTTATTATGAGAGCATTTAAATTTATTTGACAATATTATTTTTGTTTTTATTCATTAGGTATTATGTGATCATTTCCCTACACACCAGGAAAGTTAATACAATAATTGTACTTTCCAACCAAACAATCAAGCATAATCCAAAACAGTCAATCTTCCTTGTTGAATGGGAAGGTTTAATATTTCTTTCAAACTATTTTTGATGAAATATCATATCCCTACTAACACACAAATAACCACTTCACATAAAGAGGCTACCATATCTTATATATCATATAATGTATAAAAATAATAATTATAGGAAAGTCCAATGTTCCACTACACATGGAGAGGCTACCATATCCTACATAATCTTAGAATGCATAAAAATAGTAATTATGGGAATCTCAAAACATTGAAGAGAAAGATTTGAGTAGGAAATATTATATTATGCAACTCTATTTGATTATCATATGGTTTTCTCATCATGAGGTAGATTTAAGGTTATTACATTTGGTTAGGTTCATTAGATTGAATATATTTACATAATAAGGTCTTTAAGGATTTATTTACATAATAAATGCTTTATCATTAATCTACATAGTATTTAAGTTTACCGAGGGTTTGGCTTTCTCTACAAGATCTATCATTAGAGTTTAAGAAATGATCTTATACTTCAATACATAGATTGTATTTAATAACTAAATTTCTACAAATTGACTTACAATGCAACATATATCATGAATACATCATTCACTCCCAATCCAGATCATGTCAAATACACCCATCTAACAAAATTAATCAAAGACTTCTCTATGATACTAATATAAATAATTACATCAAAATACTTATCAAGATTATAATGACAAATATTTATGTCTCTTAATAATAATTTTCAATAATTGTTTCTTACCAAAAATTAAATAACACTATAAAATACACCAATTTACATCTAAGAAATTTGATCCATCTACTAAAATAAAATTAATAACAAAATATAATCTATTACAATACTCAACTTCATAGCCACAACTATCATCACCTACCAAACTAATCTTAAGTTTTCAACTGACTATGAAATTTTATTATGAACCGCTAGTGTACATTCATACATCAACTATATCGTGTATTTTCAATTTAATAGACTGTTCTATAGCATGAAGCCTTGCCCTTTATTTCTTCATATATCCTATTTAGAAAGTTTTGAACACTTGATTTCTGAGTTAACATATTTTATTTATTATGGGAGAATAGAAGATTTTAAGTTCACCTTATTTGGGTGCCTTCAACAACAGTTTTGTCATTAAATCAAACATCAATATCCTTTTGCAATTCTTGCAGGTTTTATGTTCACATTTTTAAAAAGATACAAATTTACAGGAAATTGTGAACAATTTTATACTTCAGTTTTAAACCATTTTGTATAGGTAGTTCTAAATATATTTTAAAAATATTTAATTTAGTGTTTTTTTTTTAATTTTTTTATATAGATTGGCACTTGGTAGGATTTTTTTCCATGAAATTTGTTGGTAATGTGAAAAATTCCAACTTTTGTTTGAACTTTATAGAAGTTGTTTAGGAGCTCATTAAATATGGAATTAGATGTTATTGTTTGTGATTTGGATGTTTTGTTAGTGCCCTTGGTCTTTACTACATAGGAACAATAATCCTTCCCTAGACTAGTATGGATGTTTGAATGTGTTCCTTGAACTTACGTTACATTCATTCAGCAGTCTTTTTGGATAAGTTTTAACTTTAAGAGTGATTATATTTAATATGAGATGTTTCTAGATTTGATTGTGTGAATTTTTTTATTGATATATTTAGATATAATATTTGTAAAGATGAACCAAACTCAAATTTCTTAGATCTTTTTGAATTGAAAGCTTACAACTAAATGTTTGTCAATTTGAATCCTCCCCAACAGATTAAATTTGGGATTTCAATAAGAAGCAAGCTTTTGAATCCTCCTTAAAAGATTAAATTTGGGTTTTCAATGAGAAGTGAGCTTTTTAAGGATTTTGTATATTAGTAAAAGTTAGAAGTATAATATGTATAGAGAGATTGTAAGAGTTAACCAAGGTTTAAACCATTTGATTACACTTTTTCCTAATTTTATATTCAATTCAAATAATAGCTAAGAATAACAAGAGTTGCTTCTACTTTTTCATAATTTTATATTCCCCTGTGCTTGTGGTTTTTTCATAGTAACCATTGCTTCTTCTTAGCAGTGAGATGTAGTTCTTGATGGTCGGGTCTAGTTGTGGGGGGAATATTCTTTCTCCATTAAACCATGGACTCTTGCTTTCAACCCCATTACCGAACCGCTTAATGTCAAGCCGATTTGGGTGTGTCTCCCGAACCTCCCCCTCTGGTTCTAGGAGGATTCTTGCTATGAGGGCATTGGTTTAATGCCATTGGTCAGTTTCTAAAAGTAGATTATTCTACCACTTTCATGGGTCACTCCATTGTTTTTTGTATTTTAGTTGACATTGACATATCCAAACCCCTTTTTGGAGATGTTTTGATGGTTGGGGACCGGCCTTGGAAGCAATTGCTAGACTATGAGGGTGTTCCCTTTAGATGTTAGCACTACTTCGCTATTGATCACTTGGTTGTTGGTTGTCCTCTTTCACATCATAGAGGCACTACAACTTCGTGGAAGGATACTCTTGTGGAACATTTGACTATCTCTACTACCCATGTAGAGGGTTTGTCTTGTGGTGTTGGTTCCTCTCAGAAGGATGAGATTCATTTTGAGTTTGCTCTGGAGGGGATGGTTGAGGTTGTCCCTCTCTCGGATCCCACCTTGGCTCCTACTTTACTTGACTGATTCACTCCTTTCTTAGCTTCGGGTATTCTTTGATCGTGCCTTCTTTAGTTCTATCAGCTCAGCCCTTGGGGGATCTTGGTTGTGTTCCTTGCTTTGTTTCTCTGGTCTCCCTCCCGGAGGTGCCTTCTTCTAGTTTGACTTTGTTGGGGCCTTCCTTGGCTATTGTGGCCTGGGAAGACCCTCCCCTCTCTCCTCGATCAGAGGATTTCGACTCTAAGGTTTCTTGGACCTTGGTTTAGCATAGAAAGAAGGGGCTTTCAAAGTCTATTTGGGAGCTTCGCCCTAGGGCTAAGGGTGTTAGATTTTCTAGTGCAAGATTTGTTGTTGTTTAGATCCATGATTCTGTTTGGTGTGTTGATGGTTCTATTATCAGCCTGTGGTTTGGTGTTTGGTTGGGAAACTAATTTTCTTTCCTTTGTTGCCTTTGCTCTTCTTTGAACAGGGTTTCAAGGTCCCTTCAAAACCCTGTTTATCATTAATCAAAACAAGAGCTACAGGGCAGCGAAGTTCCTAGCTAAGACTAGAAAAATAGTTTTGGCATAGGAAAAATGTGAGATTAATCTTGACTACCAATCAGTACGAGGATGTGAACCTAGTGTATATGTTGCAACTGTTGTGCTACACATCAATGCAACAAATAATAATACTAATTGCATTTAATCATTGAAAGGTCTATGTAATATCCATTTCACAAAGTTGCCATCTATTTGTTCAGATTAATCTTGACTACCAATGAGTAGGAGGATGAAAACCTAGTGTTAATTGGCCATGCACAACATATTCGGAAGCAGTTTTTGTATTAATTGGCTCATTCATGTTCCTCAATTCCAAAGGTGTTTCAGATAAGAATGGGGTGACAACTATAGTTCTTACAACAACAATTGACTGAAAGGACAACACAAGTACCTATAATTATTCCCATTACTTATCTAGCATTCAAGCAATATATGTTATAAATGGTCTTTAAATATGTTTATTTGAAGAGAACCATGCGCTGTTAGAGTAAGCAAGACCATGCATAATAAAGGCAGAAACAAAGAATAAGACCATAGAAGATTCATCTTTTATAAACTACAAAATGCAAATATAAAGATAATAGCCAAAATATTGAAACAACATAAATAATTATAATGCATAAGAACCTTATTTCCATGAAAATTGACAATTTACATACACTCTCGATTGCTCAAGATCTTCCTTGAATAAAACGCCTTAATTCACACTTGAAAATTGACAATTTACAATTTACATAACACTCTTGGTTGCTCAAGATCTTCCTTGAATAAATAGTGTTCAAGGAGGAAACTCTAAGCATGCATCTGCTCTACTTAAATTAGAGACAAGAATAAATATGAAAAACTTAAATGCAGTACTCTTTTACTTAGTACACTAGTACTCTTTTACTTAGTACACTACTGTAAATGCAAATCTTGAAACATATTTGGTAACTTTTTGGTTAGCTGTCATCAAAATTTCATGGTTTTGACTCTTCCATTGATTCACGCATCTGCTAAGTGTAACTTAGGCGCAATGTTCATTGATTGCAATTCCTGCGAAACAACAAAGATAGTTATGAACTAACAAAACTAGAGAATCTACTATAAATAAAACATGAAATAGTATATGATGGAATGAAGCAACAAAACATTTAGTACTGCCATTCTCAACAGAAGTGCACGTTACCTGAAAAAGAGTTTGGAAGCATAAGGCAATTTCATTGTAGAAATGTTTTCACATTTCTTTGCACATAGAGCAGTAGTTCATCTTGAGTTTGTGATTATAGTACCCAAGCAAACCACATTTAGTACAAACCTACAAAATTTACTAGACAAACAATTAAATAATAGACACGCGTGATAAAGTTCAATGTCAATGTATAACATGAGTCTAAAGCCCAAATTTTGATAAACATTGATGATAACTAGTGCAATTAATTATTATAATTATAATAAAGGGTATATCGGATGCAATAATAGCTACTTCTGCTAGCACCCATAGTATATAACCCACTGATTGCTGTGGACCATGCTTTAGAACATCCATCGATTGAGGTTGAAGGGAGAAACTGTGCCAACAGGAAAATGGAACGCTCCAAATTGCCATTGCACAATATGTGGGTGCGGTGAATTCAATGGTGATCCAGAATGCTACACAAAATTGGTATTTCCCTTTTGTAATCAGTGTGAATGTCAATATCTTGTGGGATGCTTGTATGACCGAGGAATGCCAAAATCAGACTCTTGTTGAAATATACATTGTTTTTGTACTTATAGATATTCTATGGTATTTTCGCCGCTTCAAGATCTTGTTGTAATGGTAAATCCATTAGGCATTAAAAGTCTCTCTTGGATGTTGATGTGATTAAAATTTGTTCAGCTTTCATGGTTTCTATACAATTATATTGGCAAAGGGATATGAACTTATTTTTATGGCTATAGTGAGGATTCATGGACAAAATTTGCAGAAATACCTAATCTTATCAGTACACACATCAAATACCATCATATAGGAATGTGTTGTATTTTTGTCCAGGAACTTCGCCAAGTGTATTTTTCCAATGATTTCTGAGTTAAAGAATGTATGGGAGAAGGAATTTGGGTTTAACAGAATGTTCTGTAGAAATATGTGAGATTTTGCTATTCAATTTTGTGAATTTTCCAGACAAAAAGGTGATCCAAAAGTTACTTGTGACAACAGAAAGAGCTGCTAGTGAAAGCAGATTAGCAACAATACATCTAAGTCCAAGAATCAGGTGTGGAGAATAGTGTTTGGTCTGCAAAGTCATTGCTAGAGTGAGAATTGGAATATGCAAAGCAACATGTCAGAATCGATCCATTCCATAAATTCAAGTAGTAATGATGTGTCTAAGGGTAGTAAATTCATCTGTAGACTCGGTTGATCCACAACTCAAATAGTGATTTCATGAAAGGTAGCTACACTGAATAGGAAAGTTGTAAAGTGAAGAACTACTGGGATGACACATAATGGTGTTGCTATTGAATTTTATCAAGGGGACATCTTGAAGCTAATGGATGACATAACAGCTTTAAAGCCCACATTATTTCCTAGTGCACCTCATCTATATAATAGAATATATCTGGGGATTCTAAATACCGAGGATTTGTTATGAAGTATGGTCCGCAGCAATGTAGTGAGGGCTTTGCTGGAGCCCTATATGGCAAAGCAATAGTTTCAAAATTTTATACCTAGAGGCTGAAATGGATCTCTGCTGGAGGTTTGCAAGATTTTCTGTAGCTATAATTTCACTCCAATCCACAAAATATTAAATAACTATGATTTCTTTTTCTCTGCATAATAAGAGTTTGAGTATGGTTTGTATAATATCCATCTTATTATCCAACCTACTGAATTCTCTTAGTTACAAGTCATTGAAGACTTGCATCAAAGTGGCAGGATAGCTAATTTAGAGTGGAATAAAAACACATAAATAAATACTACAGTATCCTCATAACTCCAAAACTTGAAATTTTTAAATATTAGCTCCCTATATAGAGTGCAATTAGGATGAAAATTCCCCCCAAAAAAAGAAACTAACAACCATCAGCCCAAAAGTCAGCAACTCAGCAAATGGTTGCCATTATTGATCATATTTAGCATTAAAACCCATATATCTATAGATGAAAATTAAAAATACTGTAATAAATACTACAATATCCTCTTAACTCCAAAAATTGAAATGGTCAAATATTAGCTCCCCATATAGGATGCAAGTCAAGATGACAATTCCCCTGAAAAAGGAAGCTAACAACCGTCAAGCCCAGCATCTAGTAACCCAGCAAATGGTTTCCAATATTGATCATGTTGTTTGAGACATCTTAGACAAACAATTGGTAAAAAAAAAATTGGGTACTTGATTGTGGGGGTTGTCCCTACAAAAAAAAAACAGAGCCATACCTGCGAAAACAAAGTAATCCTTTATGCAACTCACGACCCTACTAGAAACCCTTGAAAAGACTGTTTTTGCAAATATTAGATTTTTGGAAGGGAGATTTTTGTATTGTTATCCATGCAACTGTCCTGCTCCCACCCTTCCCTTTTAATCATATATTTCTTCATATTTGGCCTGCCAAAAGCTAGTTTTAGCAGAAAATGAAAGCAATATAAGTAATATTCAGATTGCATTTTACTTAGAAGCATATTCAATGTTCATTAATATGTTAAATAGCTAAAATTGGATTTTATGATGCTGACATCCTTGTTAATTGTTAGCAATTTGGAAAGGAAAAAAGAACAAATCAAATGTTGGTTTTGATTCAACAACTTGTGCATTTGCTCGCATCAGGACACTGGATATACTCCAACATTGTAATTTCATCATCAGCAATAAACTCCCATGAACTCATAGTCAGGTCTTAAATTACTCTTTATAATCAGATTTGAATATCTATTGAATTTGTGCCAATTGTGTGTGTTTCTCTGAGTTGCAGTTTCAAACTATGTTAATTGTGAAAGTAGAAGTAAACAGAAAATATGACTTTTATACCATTGTGAGTTGTAGAGTGAAGATTTAATCTTTAAAACAACCTTTTAAATTTGAGTAGGGCAGCAAGGAAAACCCTATCACCTTAACACATTTAAATGTTGAAATTCATAATCTGTTGAATACCAGAGCAGCTATGACAGAAAAAGATTGTATTTACTTTTAGATTTTTAATAAATGAAATCAGCAGTATTTTAGTTTGAACTATCTACCCTCGAAATCTGATTTCCAGTGCTTTCTATTAGTTTAAACATTTGTTTATAAGACTGAAAAGTATTCTAGGTTTTCTTTTGTGGATACATTTGGTAGCCCATGAGGAAACCAGATGACTTTTCCAATCTATGATTGGGCATTGTTGTTCCTCTCTTTATATTTGTATCTATCAAAAATAAAATAATATTATAATAGGTCGTTCATACTGTCATTAGCTATAAGTCTTCAACATGCTTTGATCTATGGACTAGATGCATGGTACTTGGCTCTTCCACTATGAAACGCCTCTATCTATAAGAGTGTGCCCAAGCAAAGCATCAAATAAGTTTTGCTATGATTTGAAAGGGGCATTTGTGTAGATAAAACCTTCAAGGAACACAAGTAAAATAACTATGGTCAAGCTAAGAGATTAATTGTTCTGTCTAAGACAACAAAATAATCCTGGTTTTAGGCCTTCCAACAAAGCAATTTTGGTGCAAAGTCTCTCAATATTGAATTAGATGTATAGTTTTAATGAAAAATGAGCAAATTGAATTAGATGAAACTATTTTAGAGTCCCACTAAGTTGAAAAGATCTTCCCCTGCCACCAAGGCTGTTCTCACATATACCACCTATCTATAATCTCACATTGCAAGAGTACCTGGTTGTGGAACTCGTTTGAAATATAGAATGCATATATCCTTCCCTTCTCTTCCCTCTGTAAGAAACAAAGGTTAACCTAATACATAAAAATTATAGTTTTGATAAACATAATAAGATGATACAGTTTGGATAATGGAGTCTCGAACCCTGTTGCAGAGAATGATGATAAAGGAAAAATTCACTGCCAGTAGTAACATACTAGTCAAATGGGGAGTGAAGCATGAAAAACTTTGTGCAAATATAGGGACACTTTATTCCTAGATCTACAAATTGTACCAACTTTCCCTCCTAGATGGTGTTTGGTTTTCTATTTATGATAATGTCCTATTATTTGCAACCAGTTGAAAAGTTTACCACTCATGGCAAATATATGGTACCTAAAAAGGTGACCAATTGCATATTCAAACCAGTAGAAAAAATACAATTTTCAACTAAATCAAAGAGAAAATAAAAAAATTCAACAATAGATCCATAGAGTCAAGCAAGACCACAAGCTAATCTGGCCCATAGAGATAATTGTGACCAACAAAAATGTCAGATGAGACACTAATGGCATACATGTGCTATTCTAACTGCAGAGAAAAAGAATGTTGCATTTAGAATATTACAGTAATTGATTATTCTTATGAAAATTATTTCCTTGCTGATTTCATACATTTCAAATTTCAGCTCCGTCATGCCAAAATTATGTAAGAATCACCACAATGTAATTTGTAACAATAAGAGACAAAGGAACACACCAAATTTGATCTACCACAAGAAAAGTAAAGAAGCGCTGCCTAATTTGATACCTGAAATGCATTTCTGTCATCATAGTAAACATAAAATGCAAAATCAGACTCAACTCCTGGATAATTTCTTAAAACAAAATTTTCAAGGAAGTACAAGAAACGATACGTACAACAAGTTTTCCATTTCCTGAAGTTGGGTTGTGTTGAAAATTACAAGAGTTTTGCAAGAGTAGGATGCACATTACGTCCACAAGATCATGTTTTGATAGTGGCTAGGTTGAAAATCAAAACACGTGGTCTTTGGAATCAAACCAAAACTTAGGGAGGGAAAAAGGAAGACTCTCATTTAATTGCTATGAAACCCAAAATTAGACAAATAGTTAAAAAAAGTTTGGATTGCCATTTCCTGCAACTTATGACCTAAATACCCACTCACATTGAAAATTAGGCTCTTCTTGGTAGCTTCAAATTCAGGACCGGCTTTGAAATATGTGCATCAGACAAGCACCAGGACACACTGACTGCCAAGCACAAAACCAAAAAGTCCGAATAAAAATGCAGGCTTCCAACTGTGCTGAAAAGTAATTTGTCAAAAGGAAAAAGCATATTGAAAATACATCTCAGAATGTGTCTTAAGCTGGAAATTCAGCTTATGTAAAATCCAAACAAATCAAACAAATAGAAATTGTACCAGGAAAAAGAATTCCTCTATGACAATCAGATTATTTTTTGGGACTTTGAAATGGAAACTGAACTTACTCTGGCACCACCAATTTCTTCTACCGAAATAAAGTCAGCAAATCCCAGCTCATATGAGCCTGGCTGGCAAGCTTTACCTGCAAACAGATAGAATGCCTTCCTTTATAGAAATCTGTGAATCTTGAATTCACAATCAACTTACACAAGGCATATAGTAATACCCACCAATGACACAGCACCAACTGTACGACAGAACCGGGCCAGTTCAAATTTTGAACTTATCTTCAAAACCATGAGCCTGAAAGGAATAATGCACATCTTCAATAAGAAATGGTTTACAGAATTTTACATCATTTGTGGAGTGAAAAATGTTTAACGTGCTCTAATTACAAACTATACACACTAAAACTAAAAGTTGTACCTAAGAAAAATATGCCATGTTTAAGAATCATATGCAAGCCATGATGATCTGGGTAAACTATATTGTTAAAAAGAAAAGTAAAATCTACAGCTGATAATCAAGGTGTAATCAAAGCCTTGGATGAATTGGACTGATTTATCACAAGCTCAAAATTGGTCTCACTTGAAAGTGACACAAAATTGATCTCAATTGGAAGTGACTTAAAAACCACCTAAACTTTTATCTTATCTTTTCCTAATGTAAGTTTCTGTGGTATTTGCAGTGCTAGCTTGCTTGGAGGAAGGTCTGGATTTTGCACACTACCATATAATGCCATTGTAGCATTTTTACAGGTAAGGGGGAAGGGCCTCGCGTTGATAAAGATCGATACCCCGAAGCATGAGTAAAGGCATAGGAAAAAGGTATGGACAGAGCCAGAGAGGCACGCCCAAACAAATCAAACAGATAGAAATTGTACCAAGAAAAAGCATTCTTCTATGACAATCAGATTATTTTTTGGGACTCTGAAATGGAAACTGAACTTACTCTGTCACCACCAAATTCTTCTACCGAAATAAAGTCAGCAAATCGCAGCTCATCTGGGCCTGGCTGGCCAAGCTTTCCCTGCAAACAGATACAAACTTGTTGAAAATCGTGGAAGAAGAAACACGATAAGGTGTTGAAAGAGAAATGTGAGCGTCTGATTTTAGGAAAAAAAAAATAGAAGAAAAGTGAGGCAAACTGCCCTCCTGCAAAACAGCCACGTCTCCTCTGCAACTCGTTAACATTGTTCAGGGATTGGGGAAAATGGGTTTTTTTGTTTGTTTAAGGAGCCATATGTGTGGTGTGTGATTTATTGTGTGCATGGAAATACCGATTGTTCTGGCAGGTCTGGTGTTCAAGCCTACAAAGATTAAAGATTGTAAAAACAGAGACTCGTGGCCTTGGCTTTGGGGTTTTGTTAGCAGCACCAAAGGTAGAAGCAGATGTATCTCGGCATGCCTCGACTTTACCCTAATCGCCACTCCCCATTAAAGCTTGGCTGCACAAAAATGTGAATCCTAACAGTGCCAGTCCATTAGAACTCTCTAGATAATCATACCCTCCATTAAAGGTCTCTGGATAATGATGCCCAAATACAACTTATAGCCAAACAATAAATCACACCAAAATAAAGATTCATAGTTCAGTAATTGATATTTTTTAAAATTTCTCTTATAACATGATAACTAAGATTTCCTTCGTCTTGTCATGTCTTCATATTCTACGCAGCAGAGGTAGTTGTAGCGCTGGAATATCTGCACATGATGGGAGATCACAAACATCTTGCATCCATGACAGCAACTCACAAAATCTGTCGAATGTGTAGAGGCTCGACGATTTCTGCCTAAGGTTAATTGAAGATCAGTTGTTTGCGAAGTTCCTGCCCAAAGAACACCAGACCTCGTTATCAGCATAAACATGGCGACAATTTGCCACCCGAGATAGACTGGAGTAAAAAGGCGCTGTTACACCTGTCAAAAACAGGAATAAAGAGGCCAATTTTTTTATAAGAAGAGCATCCATTACAAATTAAATTCAACAATCTTCTTAGAAAAATTTGCCTTGAGAGCCTTTCTTCCTCCAGTCAACACGAGCAGCAAAATGTCGCCATGTCTGACAGTCGTTTCCATTCCATGTTCGCCCGTAGCCCAACTCCATGAGAAAGGAAATGTTACAAAACGGAGCGAAAATAGAATTCTTCATTGCAATTCTAACCTGAAACCTATGTGCACAGAGCAAAGTACCCTTCAGGCGCTTTGTAAGTAAATGAAATGGAATGAACCTTTATGTGTTCTCTTTATAGAGACATTCTCGGAGCATGCATATGTCCTGTATCAAGCTTATGGTGTCATTGTCGTGACATTTTTATTCCCAGTGACAATTGTGTGATTCATGCCATCACCTATCCATAGGAGCGAAATGATTTGAAAGCCACTAGAAAAGAAATATACAGAAACAGAATAATTTGAAAGCGAAGGAAGAAGAAACGCAGAAAGTGATTGGGTGGAGGTGGTGTAGCAAACGAAAGGCGGGGCTTGGGATAATGATCTAAAATCTGTGGGCCAATCTGCCTTCATTTCTGGGTGAAATCATTTTAAGGATGGTACAGAAACGTATGCCCACTGAATGCCCGTGAACAACACGGAAAAACGGTTACGAGCTGTCCACCACCGATTCATTGGTTTTGAAGAGATAATTGAAGGACATCAATCTGGGGCCAATCGCAAAAGCATACAGTCCCTTCCCAGTTCTTTCCCTTTCCTGGTCACTTCCTTGATCTTCTAAACCTTCTGACATGTTTAGGTGGATAATACATTAAATTTCACATTTTGTTTCTATAAAATATATATAAATGGTCTCAATGTATACTTCTAGTCAAATGAAAAAGAAGACCATCATGTAGGAAAATTATGAGTTTAATCATAATGGTTTATATTTCAAACATTTGTTTAAAGTGTTGTAACTTTCCAAATTATTTAATTGAGTTTTTGTTTGAATTGTATTTATATAATATTTTTTATAAATTATATGTAAGAGTTATATTTATGTTATATTTAGAATAAATGTGAATGTAGTTTTTCTAACAATAATGTAAAAAATCATAATATAATTTTTTATAAAAATAAAAAAATTAATAATAAAAATATCTTTGTAAAGAAAAATAAATATTCTTTAAATGTGATATAGACTAATCAAATACCGTGTATAGACATTCATAAATAATTAATCTAAATTAGCTAATTGTATTTTTGTGAGCTAATGTAATTTTGAATTAAAATTTAATTTAAGAAAGTGAATGTAAAATATGGACATACTTAGTTCAATGATTGAAGGATAAGTGCCTTTGATGAAGATTCTTTAGTCTAGTCTATAAGCACACTTGAAATTTGATGACTCTATTTAGTGTAGTGCTTTATTTCAATTAAATTTAATGTCTAATTTAATGTCTTAGGGTCTTTTCCATGTCCATCACATGGATTTGATCTTGTGGTTCTACATTTCCACTCTATGACTACCAAAATTTATCTTTGTCTATTTAGCCTTATTCTCTACTTTTAAAACTGACAATATTTGGAAACACCTTTAGAAGATTTTTAATGTCATGCAAGGGAAAATATTCTTCAAGGTCAATCATAAGAAATGTGTGTAAAAGATTTGTAGAAAAATTATTCTCTAGAAGGAATATTAATAATTCTTTCAATGCACCAAACTAAAGTATTTTTTTGTATTGCTCCTTAGATTCTTCTACATAAGAGAGGTTAATCAAATGTGATAAGATGTGAGATTGATGCATATGAATTCTATTAAATACAAGTGCATGACATCAATTGATGCAAATGTGTTTCTTTCTACTCACAATGAGTAGTAGAATGTGAGGAGGCAACTAAATTAAAGTTAGAATTTTGTAAGTTCGACCCTATCCCAACAAAATAACTCAACACATGAGAACAATAAAATTGAAGAGTGTAATGGATGAACGGGGATGGGTGTATGGATAGAGATATTGAGTATAAATTTTGATTGAATTTATTAAATTATATGGATGTAGAGATAAGGTTTGGATAACTATATAAGACCGTGTGTATGTATGGAGATAGGTCAACACTATCTACTTGAAATTGTGTTGTTTTTTAATAGACACATGTATTAAGACATTCTCTAAAATTTCACACAAACTAAATGGAAAATAGCATGGGTATGAAAATTTCACTTTTATATTTGGCCCCCAGTTTAAGATGGATATGAATTTCAGAATGAGCATGCATCTTAAAATATGCAACACTTAAAAATATTCATTTAAATTAAAAATGAAAAATTATATTACAAGATTTCATATAAGGAAATGGGTGAGCACATCAAATTATGGGACAAAAAAGATTGCTTTTTAAAAAAAAAAAATTTCATGCATGTTATCTAGAATTTCACACAACATGTAAGCATTACGGATCAATAATTACCAAGCCTTATCACAAGTGCATTATATAATGCTCTTTCCTTATATATAATTTAAGAAAAATAAGATAATTATATAGGGATAGAGTCAGAGAGAGAGAAAGATATAATAAAAGAGAGATAATTAGAGAGGGAAGGATAGAGAGGTGGGGAGAGAGATAGAGAGAGGGAGGGACAATAGTATAGAAGAAGATATAGAATGAGAGGGATAGATAGAGGGAGGGAGGGATAGAAATATAGAGATTGAGAGGGAGATAAATAGAGAGATATGGAGATAATTATAGGGAGAGAGGGAGATAAAGAGACAAGAAGAGAGATAGAGAGAGGAATGAAAATTATAAATGGAGATGGGGAAGAGGGAGAGTGAGAGAGGACAAAGACATAAAGTTATGGAGGTAAAGATAGATAGATATATAGATGTGGAGATATAAAGAGGAAAAGAGAGAAAGATAGAGGAGATAGAGATAGAGTTAGGAGAGAGAGAG
>VDFB02299233.1:0-32271 GCA_007258455.2 Sequoia sempervirens
ATCCACAAAGGTTGTAGTCACGATATGTTTTCCTCAAATCCATCGGCACCAAACTCACTAGATAATCCCCTATGAAACTTGTTTATTTTGTAGTTTTGTGTACTTCAAGCATGTAAAACAAGGAAAATTTTGATTCACCTCGATGCATCGTCCAAAACCTCAAATAGTCTGTTTGAGTGTTTCCCCTTATTCATCTTTCGAAAATATTTGAAACGAATATTTTTTTCAATTCCCACTCTTCGGGAGTTAGTCAATTTTTCACTCGTGTAAGAGCACTGATTTTCAGTACTCGTACATAAGCCTGATGCTAGTTTTTCTCCCAAGTGTTGGACCATTGATTTTCAATGCTCCTACACTTTTCTTTGGTCACACATGTTCAAGCATTGATTTTCAGCACTTTGAAATGTTTATCCCAAGTCTTCATGTTCGAGTGCTAATTTTTTCCACCTTTACATCTTTCATCATTTTGAAAATGTAGGAGTGGTGATTTTCACTGCTCCTACATTTTCCCTCCCACTTCGTACACATATCATAAATGTAAAATGTGTTTGTATATGACTTTTAATCTTTTATTTAAGTCATTTTAACTTTGTTTCTTCTATCTTCAACTCGTTTCTTCCCCTTCCCACACTGGTCATTGCGCCCAACCTCCAATGGATCTACGTTTGAAGATTTTTCAAGCATCTAAGCTAGGGTTTTGCATTTTTCTAGGTACATTATTTGTGTTTTTCTTCTTCGTCATTGTTCTTCCTTCTCCTAACTTTTAATACTCTATTTATTTTAATAAACCCTGCTCATTGTATTTCCTTTGTTAGGGTTTATTAGTTTTTGTTTTAAACGTGCCCTACTTTTCTTTGTGTCATCATTTTGCACCACTATTTTATTCACACATTTACTTGTCCTTACCATGGTTTTTCTAAATGCTTTTCCACCAATTTTTAACCAAGTCCAAGACTTGTTTGAGCATAATTTTTCACCGCCTGGGCATGAATTGACCTTCCTTGTTTTTTTCCAAGCAGTGAAAATTCCCGCACTTGCATCAACAAGTTCTTCCAACATTCAAGGTGTAGGAGTGGTGATTTTCACCGCTCCTACAAGAAAGTGATTTTTCCCCTGTAGTGTTGAATCGATGAAAAATCCCGCCTTTACACTAGAATCCAAGTGAAAAGACATGCTCAAGCGATGTTTTTCAGCGCTTGAGCATGAAGTGATTTTCTCCCAAAAATGCACAAGTGCTAAATTTTAGCGCTCCAACATATCTCCTTTGCAAATTCTTAAGGCATGTAGGAGCGTTGTTTTTCAGTGCTACTACATGCAAAAAGACTTCAAAATGTAGGAGCGTTGATTTTTAGCGCTCCTACACAAAAAGAAAGTTTTCATCTAACGCTCACAAAATCATTATGTTTTCTCCCCGAACTTCATTTCATTGTGAATGCTCTATTTTCTATGCTCCATATCTCCTTTGCACTTTCCCCAAATTGTCTGCTTGTTTCACGCTTTCCAACAACGCATTTTCTCCTAACACCTCTTGATCCATTATTTGTGTAGTTCCTCTCAAGCTCTCATCAGGTGATCCCTGAAGGTGACATTCCTTGATCTTTGGTGCTTTTAGATGACAGCAGAAGATCCTTTGTCATCTTCTAAGAAGGAGGAAAAGATGAAGTACAAATATCAGGGTGTCTTTCTGCCTACTATTGTGATCTCAAAGGTGGCTGAAATCAAAGACACGAAAATTGGTCATCAAGAAATGAAAGATTTTGTAAAAATAACTAAGAAACCATTATAAGTGTTCATAGAAACTTGCACTTGGTGTCTACATTCCTAACTACTTCTCATAACATAGAGTTTTTTCTCCAAGTTGCATCTCATTACATCCGAGAAGACAAAAGTGTGAGAGATTCCTCAAGAGAAGTCATGATGAGATTAGATCCTGAATTCTTTGATATTGTTTTCTGAGTTCCACACATGGAACAATATGCAAAAATCTCAATTCAACAAGCATAGGAGGTCTATGATAAGGATCCAAATAAAGCTAAAACATTGATTAATACTCAATGATTGAAGTCTCCAAGGCCTACTATCTCAAGATGGGCTAAAGGGATTCCTCAAAGTGATTTCAAAGAGGAAATTAAGGATATGATCACCCTCCTAAGAAGGGTGAAAGGATTTCCTATTTCATGCTATTTTCAAGATTGGATGTATGAGTACATCTGCATCATAAGGAGAAGGAAAGCACTTATAGATTAGGGAACTCAGATAAGTGATGAAATCCATG
The DNA here is from genome assembly GCA_007258455.2 of Sequoia sempervirens. Taxonomy (NCBI): domain Eukaryota; kingdom Viridiplantae; phylum Streptophyta; class Pinopsida; order Cupressales; family Cupressaceae; genus Sequoia; species Sequoia sempervirens. Next base: position 2,276 of record VDFB02299233.1, read on the forward strand.
AACAATTGATCAATGTGCCAACCACTTTGAAATTTTACATGACTTCCTATTTGGTATATGTTGTTGCAGTTATGAGGCAATATCCATGGTTGTCTACAAAGGGAAACAAAAATGGTGTACCTGTGTATGATTTATATTCTTGGTTAAACTTAAGAGAAAGTCTTAAACATTTCAGAAGAGTCACAAATGCTTTCTTTGAACCCATATTGTTCACTTTTGATCCAACTCTTGAAAAGAAAAGAGTATCTAATGAAGCCTACAAAGTGGTTAGTAAGGTTGGATGTATCTTTTTGCAGTTTCCAACTTTCACATGTATGAGAGTAGGTTGTTATACTGGGTGTCCAAACATGTTGCCCAGATATCCCTCATATATGTGGATACTAATGAAGCTATGCAAATAGTTGATCTCGGTCCATAAGGAATGTCAGAGAATTCACAAGATAAGTTTCAAGTTTCCACTGACTATCGAGAGATATACTATTCATAGTGTACAAAAAGCAAAGTTAGTTGTAGAAATGCAAATCATGACTATAAGAACATATAAATACATATTTGACTTTGATTACCAAGATGTGAATAGGAAACTAAAGAAATATCATCAAAATTTCTACCACTTTGAAGACATATGGGTGGACTACATAGATAAAGAAGACATTCGCAAAATGGATTTTTGCAAGTTGATATTAGAGCAGATTAAAGATCTTGGTGTAGCTGATCTACCAGAGGATTTCAAAGATCCTGGCAACATCATAACTTATGCTTATGAAGAGGATGAAATTGATAGGAGACCTTTACCTCCAATGCAATGGTTTAAAAAAGAAAGTGTTTCTATTAGAGAAATAATTCCTCCTATCTTACACAACACAGCAAAATGGTTGCATAGACATGGCTTCCAAATGAAATCTTTCATGACAGAATCAGAAGGAGAAACACCAAGAGGAGAAACCAGCCAACGGCAGGAGCTCTGCACAAAACACAAGCATGCGGCTACTCCCTCTTCTTCTCAAAGAGTTCCTAAGATCAAGTTTACCTTTGGTAAAAGTGCTACACAAACAGTTGAAGAAGAGGAGGCAATGAAATCAAACCAACCATATGCAGAAGGAAGTGAGCTTTCTTCTGAGGAACAATCATCCAAAGAAGAAGGGAATGAAAGTGAAGGATCAAAATAATTTCAAGAAGAAGATAATGAGGAGGAACTAAGGAATGATGATGAACAACCTCTATCTCCCCATGAGAATATTTTTGAAGACCTTCCCCAAACATCATCACCTATTATTACCAATGTCCCTCATACCCCTTCAAATCCTACTACTCCACCACCTCCTCTTCCTACTTCACCTCCTCCAACAGTAGCTTTACATGCAATGGATGTTTCCATCCCCCCTTTAGTATCAATGGTCCTTGTCACCCCTCATATTATTTCCAACATACAAATTGTTGATGTTTCTTTGAGTTCTCCCTCATCCATTCCAATTTTATCATCTCCATCTTTTGATATCTCTTTAGAGGCTGAATTTCACAAGTTCATGAATGATTCTTTGCAAGATTCACTTGATTTGTAGTCCACTAGAGCTATCATGACTGATACTACCCTAATTTTTACAATATCAACCATTCCTACAAAAGTGGCTGCAACACAAGAGTTGATAGTAAGTCAAGAAGAATATACTTTATCTCTTCCACCTTGGCTAATCTCACAAGTGTCAAAGCAGAAGAAACAAATGATTTCTCTTGATGAGCTTGATCTTGAAGAGATAGCTCCTCCAAAAGCCAAGGGGAAGAAGAAGGCTAAATACCATTCAAGGATTCATGTTGACAAATCAAGTCACAAGTTTGTAGATATTGGTTTGCACACACATGAACAAGGTGATGTAAACATGGAGGATTACACTATCACAAGAGTTCATCTTGGTAAACTAACAAATGCAAGTGCAAAATCAAATGCACAAGTGGTTTTGAATGCATTATCAGGAAGGCTTGATAAGATGGAGCATGCCAAAAACATGTACAAGGATAAAGTTGAGCATTATGCATCGATTTTGAGGAAGATTGCAGGCTCTTCTAAGAATGTGCAACCTATGGCTATGGTGAATTTTGAGGAACCAGCAGTACAAAAGGTGGGGAATTTTTCCTCCAAGGGCAAGGTGTTATATGATTTCATTGATGAAATAATAAAAAATGGTTCACAAATCATAGTTGTTGCAGATGAAAAGACTACTCAAATAGCCAAGTTGAAATTGGAGCTTGAGAAAGAAGAAAACACACTTTCTGAAGAGTGGAAAGAAATGGAAAGATGTCTCTCATTTTGGTCGCAAATGAAAGAGATTAAGTTGAGAAAGTTAGTGGAAGTTGGGGTAATTCCCAACAAAGGATGTGGAAATAAGAGAATGAACCACATACAAGTGATCAAATCTCTTATTAAAGACATCCATCAAGTACAAGAAGATGTCGAAGGACATTATGTCATCCTAGTGAATGGAATTGAGGAGTTACCAGGTAAGCTTCTTGATGATGGTCATACTTTCCTCCCGGTCAGTGAGATTGCATAAATCTTCAAGGAAGCCATCATGAAGCAGGTGGAGGATGAAAGCTTTTCAAATACTTCCATGCACACCATGTGTGATGTATAGCTTTCCCTTGACAATATCAAGATGCATCTTGATAGATGAGAGAAAATTTACTCATCTGCAAGAAGATCAATCACTAGAATTCATACTATTATTGATTACACAGTTGGTTCAGATGAAGTATTCATGTGAGAGACAAAGAAGAAATATGAAGACTTCCAAGCCAAGAGCAAGGAACCATAAATACTTCTTGTATCTCTGAAGTTAGATAGTGTTTAAGCTTTCTTCTATGCTTTATGTAAATAGGCTCTGACATTTTACATGTCATTTTGAAAAATGTAATTACATGTAAAACAAATATGTTCTCCTACATTTATGGATAACATTTTTGAATAAGTCAACTAGTTAGTTAGGATTTTCCTAGATTAGCTCTCCTCTCCCATCTATAAATAAGAGAGGATTCTATTGTAATGGGGACCTTTTATCTTTTACAACAAAGTGTTGCCCATTTGAGAAGAAAACATTGAAACTTTGAGTTCATTTTTGTGAATCTAATTTTTATCAATAAAGAAGTGAAGTTGCATACCATACTTTGTGTTGGAATCAATTATCTTTTGGATTTGATTGAATTGGAAAAGATTAGTGATTGAGATCTAAAGGGCTTTGAGTGAATATATGTAAACTTTGAGTTACAATTATTACTTGAATTTGTGACATTGTTGAATGCTATTGGTGAATTCTCTACAAGACTTTGTGTTTTTATTTATTCATGTTGTTCATGAAATTATTATGAAGTATCTAGAAGACTTTGTGCTTCTAATACAATGTTGATTATATATCTTAAAGGATTCATTGGTTAAAGCTACAGAATGACTCTGTGCCTTCGTGAGCTATTCTAATTTTGTTACTTATTATCATACTAGTATTCCTAAGCTTTGCTTTGACAAGATAGGAATATTGGGATTACTGCTTAATTCTAGTTTGAAGTTGTACCACATTAAGAACTCAAATTGTGAAACATTGTAAAACATGTTCTCTAAAAACAGAGATAATCATGAATGTGACACACCCCATATTGTTATTGTAAATATCTAATTAGTTTTACCTCAGTTTCAATAAGCAGTAAGAAGGGAACCTCCCCTTTATGAGAGGAGAGATTGTATCTCACATAGCTATGGTTGAAATCAAGGTTTTGTAATCTATTTAAAGGAGATTACATAATTTTCAACCAACATGATAGAAGATATGTTAGTCAAAATGACCTTATGAAGTTCAGCTCTTGAGACTTGCATAGAATCATCCAAAAACTAATCCAAATAAGATTGTGATGTGATATCAAAAGATGGTGAGGAAAGAATTGGCAATGACATAGGAGAACTAGTCACATTGTGTAGACCTTGTCTTGGACTCTCAAAAGGAAATCTTGAGATGGGTGAAGGATGCATAGAATGAATCAAAACAAAAGGTGCCACACCACTCGTGACTATGGGAGGAGGGTTTACAATGACTTCAGATGCAGATGTAGTAATAGGAGGAATAAAAAAAGAAGATACAACATTGTCAAGAGGGGATGATATGATAGGTGGTTCCTCATGAATATTTTCATGGGGAGACCTTTCTACTTCTTCATGATCTTCTTCATCAATCTCTCCCTCTTCTTGCAGATATTCCTCTTCTAGAATAAGCTTTTCTTCTTGAACATGCTCTTCCTCTTGAGTGTGCTCCCTTTGAACCTCTATAGATGACCCTTCTATAGATTTCCCAGCCCTTTTTCCACCCTTGACTACAAATTTGATCTGAGGCTTTGAGGTTCTACTTGAGCTTGAAGCATCATTCTTGTTTTTAGTTCTCAACTCTAATTTCTTACTTGCTTGTATTTTAGCCTCATCTTCTACTCCTGTGAAGAAAGGTTTTAATTGAAGATCCCTTTCATCCAACCAAACATTTGTATTAGCTAAGATTGGTTGGAACCTTTCTCGAATTGATATCACCTCCTTTCGAGACCACTAGATTGAGAGAAGAGGGGCAGCTGCAATATTTTCCTTTCATACTCTAAATCCAAAATGGTATCCTCATCCTCCATGTACTCTGAAATATTAGCAAGATCTAACTCTCTTATCTGATCTAAATTTAGTCTGCAATAATCCATACTTTTGATTTATCTTTCTATCCTTATGTCAACCCAAATATCTTCGATTTGATGCACATGGGAGAAATCCATTTTGATCTGAGACTTCATTCCTCTGTAGTCAAAGTTGAACCTTGCCTTGTACAATTCTATTATCACTTGTTGCATTTCGTATTCAACTTCTTTTTCCCTATGTGAGGTCACAATGTAGTATCTTCCTATCACCAAGGGAAATTTGAATCCTAGCTTATGAGCCTCCATTTTCTTATTGTGAACCACTATAATTTTCTTGCATAGCTCCATTACGACAATATTGTCACTAGGATATCGAGGAAGCATGTATAGATAGCTTATAAAGCATCCTACTCTCAAATAAGTAAAATTAGAAAACTCTAAAAACATGCATCCATATTTTTTTACTGTCTTCCACGCTTCATTTGATACCCTTTTATTAGATCTAATTTAGGATTGAAGGCACACAGGAGTGGTCCAAATAAGGCGTCATTCACTCTTCTGAATTTTTTGATACTTCTCTTGAGAGTGATCTATGGAAAGTATTTGAAAACTAGTATAACCTTTCTAACACCTTCAAAAGATAGACCTAGAAAGTTTCTCATTGAGGATGTAGCATAGACCAAGTACAAGGTCATGTAAAAATTATGAGTTGTGTGTACGTATTTGGTTATATATAAAAACATACATTCATATATATTAATATATGTGTGTATTTCTTTATATATACATACATACATATGTATATATTAATATATGTACGTATTTGGTTATATGTATGTATATACATAAATACATATATATTAATATATGTATATACATTTGATATATAAATATGTATCTAATTGTCAACTGAATGGTTTTAATATATGTTAATACATAGATATATTATAATGACTATGCATTATGATATATATACATATATATGTGTGTGTGTGTGTTTATATATTGAACATTATGAATAGTTTCAAACACATTCTAATGCAAATTATATGAATAAAGCAATGCTTATGTTAAGCGGGCAGCATAGATATAACATAGCATCAATGCTACGCATATATTCATATATGTGTGAAGATTAAAATTGCTATAAATATCAAGCACATGATATAAAGCATGTGGGAAACATTATGAAAGGCTTTTAATATGCAATATGATATGTTGCACCATGTAAGGTATTAAGATATAAGTAAATACTAAATGGCTAAGTGTTGAAAAAGCCACACACAGCATATAATGTGGCGATGGACTTTGTCAAATCCATGAGTTGGCAGTGAATAAAAGAGTCTGATTTGTATTTGTTTCATAGTCTTATTTCTAGGTGCCATAGGCAGCTTGGGGCAAGCAACCAACAACCATGATAAGAGTAAGAAACCTATAGGAAACCATTATTGAGTTTGACTAATTAAAATAGTTATTGTTGGCAGTTTTTGGAGGCGACTTAGCCAAGGAAAAGAAGTTGATTTTGTTGGGATTGCATATGTGTTTGTATTATATTTCTTTTAGCAGCCATATTTCACCAATCTTCCTTAGTTGACCTGTTTTGAAGTAGAGTTGCTTTTAGAATTGTATTTGTAGTTTAGAGGTAGCAAAAGGAGGGGAAAGGGTGGTGAATAAAGAAGCTAAGTTGTAGCCTTAAGCTTCTCAATGTTTAGTATAAATAGAGGCAACATATTAGTCTTTTGGAATTCATTCTTTTTGAGTTCATTTTCTTCCATTTTGTTGTAATTTTTCTATGCAACTAGTGCTAAGTGCAAGTATTCAAGAGTGTGAGAGTTCTTGAGAGTTTGTGAGATATTTAGTGAGAGTTTAGAAGTTTTGGAAAGAGTCTAATTTGGGGATAGGCTAAAAGTCACTAGTAGACAAACAACAATATATGACTAAATAAACCACTAAAAATTGCATATAAATGACTAATTTTGGTCATGTGACCATTAGTAGTTTATTGCCAGTCATTTATAACGCGACCAAATTTATGACTAAACTATTTTAGTCATTTATTTGGTCATTGATTTAGTCATTTATTTAATTATTGATTTAGTCATTAATTTAGTCATTGATTTAGTTGTTAATTTAGTCATTAATTGTTATTAACTGGTCATTTATTTAGTCATGGTAGTGATTTATTTAGTCATATATTTAGTCATTAATTTAGTCATATATTTAATCATTGATTTAGTCATTAATTGTTGCTAACTGATCATTTATTTAATCAAGGTAGTAATTTATTTAGTCATATATTTAGTCATTACTTTAGTCATATATTTAGTCATTAATTTAGTCATATATTTAGTCATTACTTTAGTCATATATTTAGTCATTATTTTAGTCATTACTTTAGTCATGTATTTAGTCATTTAGTCATATTTAGTCATTAATTTAATCATTACTTTAGTCATATAGTTAGTTATTAATTTAGTCATTTTATTTACTAGTTTCCATTAATTGGTAATAAATATAATCACGAAATAAATAATTTATTAAATACCATAAATTTTATAATGCAAAACATAATATTAAATTTGAACTAAAACATAAAAGTAAATAAAAATATTGCATATGCGTATAAGCTACAACATACCAGAATTAAAAGGTTGATTCAACATCATGATAAATAAAGGTAATCTACAATAAAAAAAATTAATGCAAATATATATCAATATATATATCAAGTTATAAGATGTCAAAGTTGTCTAAGAGTATATATGTAAATATAATAAAAAATGTCAAAGTTGTTTAAGAGTTTCTAAGTCTTTCAAATACACTATGATAATTAAGATCCCTGAACAACATATTCAAAATACTGCATAAAGCAGTGAGCCAAGATGTCTAGAAACTAGTACATGATAAATATGTTTGATGGTCATTTTTTGCAAATATTTTAGTGGCCACTATGTGAAGATTCCCTCTTTCTTTTTTAGACGAACAATTCCATCTATTTTGTCTTCATAAACAAGGGGTATGTTACTTGTGACCTTTAAAATGTTTACATTTTGATTTGCATCTCTTGTTCCTTTCAAGTTGACTCCATGTACAATAGATAGAGAGTGGATCTTCCCAATGCCCACAACATCACCATCTAATGGATCCAACACCTTAACTTTATCCCCTTCTTTTATTTTATCAATACATTCCTACAAAAAGAAAAAAAATAACACATTATATTACATAGGTATTGATTACCCTTGTTTGCATAATAAAACAACCATTACTTACTTAAATAGTACTTATATGTGTGTTAAAATAATTGCAAAAGGAAATTTTCAAAAATAATTGCAATGATACCTCATGAATGTTTTACCCTGAAAATTACCTTAGTAGTCTCACATTTTTGTTGATCAAGAGGCCTGATAGTCTAGATGATTATTATCATCCATAGGGTATAAAGTCATCAGAAAGAGAATGGGGAAGAGGGATTAAAGTAAGCATAGATTCTAAGAACCATTCATCAATCTAATTTACTAAAAAACCAACACTCATAGCAGTGCTTACAATGTTATTATTAGCTTCATGCTAATCAAATAGAAAGGCCACAAATATAAACACTACATTACCATGCAGCTTTTTTGGGCATATGGTTTAAATTATGTTAACTTGAATCTTGCAAGGTCAATAAAAAAGGATGCACAAGGTAGCCAAAATAAATCCAAAGCATGACATTCAACTTATATTATATTTGATCTATAACAATCCTTGGAAGATATATTAAGAGTTTTTATGACGTTCAAAAGTTGCACTTCATCCATATTCCTACTAAACTTGAATAAAGGCTTCCAACAAATTTTTATGCATGAATAACGTAAACTAATAAACTTGTATAGTTTTCTCTTTAGATTACAGCAGCTACATGCAACTCAATCAATATCTCATTCAGACAAATAAAAAATTGTAACATTTAATATTCAATACCATAGAACACATAAAATACAATAAATTGTGTTCATTGAAGTCATCACAGAACTCACCATGTTTGGAGAAGTAAGTTGTTTTCCCCTCAACATACTAGTAGCTGATCTTTTTACAAACCCATTCTCATCAGCCTGCTTGTGCATACACATCAGCAATTTAAATATCAACAAGCATTCCATATTAACTATTGTTCAATAACCTTATTACAAACCTGCCTTATAACATAGAAATCAAGAGAAAATTACAAAACATACATTTTTGCCAAAGTGTGAGGAGTCAAAAACTAGGATTTTTTTTTTTATTATCCAAAACCTATGGATGATAGTTAATTTTTGTTCAAAATTGCAATTCAGCTTATAAACTTAAACTTAACATTTTGACAAAATGGTTTGACCAGGAATAGGGTTGGTTTCCATCCACACATAAGGAGATTAGTAAAAAATGATGCATAAGGCAGCCAAAAATAAATCCAAAGCATGACGTTTAACTTATATTATATTTGATCTATAACAATCCTTGGAAGATATGTTGAGTTTTTATGACGTTCAAAAGTTGCACTTCATCCATGTTCCTACTAAACTTGCATAAAGGCTTCCAACAAATTTTTATGCATGAATAACATAAACTAATAAGTGTGTATAGTTTTCTCTTTAGATTACAACAGCTACATGTAGCTCAATCAATATCTCATTCAGACAAATAAAAAATTGTAACATTTAATATTAAATACCATAGAACACAAAAAATATGATAAAATGTGTTCACTGAGGTCATCATAGAACTCACAATGTTTGGAGAAGCAAGCTGCTTTCCACTCAACATACTAGTAGCTGATCTCTTTACAAACCCATTCTCATCAGCCTGCTTGTGCATACACATCAGCAATTTAAATATCAACAAGCATTCCATATTAACTATTGTTCAGTATCCTTATTACAAACCCGCCTTATAACATAGAAAATAAGAGAAAATTACAATACATTTCTGCCAAAGTGTGAGGAGTCAAATAATGGTGATATATGTTTGGTTGTGCTTAGGCAGATAAAGTTTGCATTTGTAATCATCTTATGCCATTATGAAAGGTTGGGAGAAGTTGTAAAGGAAGTTGATCCTAATTAATGATGTTGACTGAGTGTTTTGAAGAATTTGAAGGAGATTGGAACTCTTATTTCAAATGTTTGTGTTGGATAATGTTACAATGAGGCATATAGTTTAATAAGTGTGTCAAGGTTTTGATTTCTCTCTTGGCTCTGCATCATCTCCATGTATGCAAAAATGTAACTTATTTCATCCTTCTGATGGCTTTATTGACTTGCTTGTTTATAACAAACATGTCTGATGTAGAGCTAAGAGAGAAAACAACACCTTGACACATTTATTCAACTATATGCCTCTTTGTAATAGTTTCCAACTCAAACATCTGAATTAAGAGTCCCAAACTCAGTCAAGTTCTTCAAAACACTCAGTCAACGCCATTAATCAAGATCAGCTTCCTTTACAACTTCATTCAATGGCACATGATGGTTGCAAATACAAACTTTGTCTTTAGAAGCACAATCAAAACATGTCACCTTGCATTGAGTCAAAATAACAAATAAATACTTTTACAACATCTGCCCTTTCATTATACCATTAGTTCCCTATGACTGTCCTTCAAGGTATAACAAAGACACTCTTTCATTACAAACACAAATTTGGATCTCTAAGACACAATCAATCCAGTCTATACTTGATACACCTTCATATGAGTTGAAATGACAAGATCACATTCATTACACAGCCTGCCCAATCATCTTTTTTCCATTCTTTATGACTGTCTATTAAGTGTGCTACAATGGCTCTCCTAAGTCACAACCTTAACTTCATCTTCCCAAACACCAAAGGTTGAGCCAACACTTTGAGCAACATTGCTAGACTTGAAACAACATGAACAAACCCTTTTTTTTCACCCCAAGAACTCAGTTAAGGAGTGCTTCCTCCATTACTCTACCCTATTCCTACTAGGTCTGCCATAGGTCTAACAGAGCTTCCCTTCAAACACAATCCCTCAATATTGACTGTAAACAACCTTTAAGGTTCCCTTCATCATGTATTAAAACATATCAAAGACTCACCATAAGTTGCTTGAAGAAAAATGCACAAATTCAAACTGTCTACGTTCCATAATAGAGTTAATTAGGTTTGCACCCAGGAAGGGCTTATTCATTTGGCTACCTTTGATCACAAACTTATTGGAAAATCACTTCAATCACTCATATATAGACTTGCTTATGCTTAAGGAACCTTTAGAAAATCACTCCCATGCTTATTTTTCAAACCCTAGGTTAAGTTCCATTGGAACTCTGCATTTTATTACACTGTGACAGATTTTAGTCAAAGAAACTCTCAAGTTTCCACATTATAATCTTATTAATTCAATCTAAAACAAGAGTTTAGTGGATCAATTGTTTTTATGGTTTTCAATCAGTACAAATGGTGAAATCATGAGTTTTGAGGAATGATTAATGACTGTTTGAGGTTGATAAGGGTTTGGGAGTAATGTAAGAGGGGTCTCCTTTGTAAAACAGACCTATTCTAGTAGCCTTTTTAGGCACACAATCTGAGAATCTGAAGATTTCTTTCAGACAGTCATTGTAAGTTTTTTGTTTTGTTGAAGTGGACAGTAAGAGATGTTTAAAGAAGCATTTGGTACTTGGAAATTGCATCTTGATTGTGAGACTTACCCGGTTTAGGGTATGAAGACCTATTTGTCAAATAGTGCCAAGACTTCCAAAGATAACAAAAATCTGATGACACAGTGCAAAGTATGGCTACAAATGGTTAAACATCTACATACCTCAACACAATGTTAAACTCAAACAAAGCAACATTACACAGTGCAAAGAGAGTGATCAGATAGAGCTAATACAAAATGCCATCATTCAGGCACTCAAACCAATAGGGAATACTTCGTCCTCATTTCACTCTCTGTTAGAAACAATTAATGTATGAGTAAAACAAAAAATAAGAAAAAGGGCATCAAGTCTCCAAGGTGTTTTCCATCACAGAATCAAGGAGGTTATTTAAACCTTTAAAATTTCCTATTATATTCAAGTGTTGCAGCTGTGAGAGGTTGACAATGGAATTGGGGAGGTTATTTAAACCTCTGCAACTTTATATTTTCAAGTGCTGCAGATGTGACATTTTTCCAATGGAATCAGGAAGGTTATTTAAACCTCTACAGTCTTCTATGTTCAAGTGTTGAAGCTGTGACAGGTTGCCAATAAAATCAGGGGGGTTATTTAAACTTTACACATTTCTATGTTCAAGTGCTACAACTTTAAGTACATGTTTCCCTAAAACAGACACAACTGTGAAAGTAGAAAAATACATGCATGTAAGGGAAATGTACACAAATAGGATAAGCAAGAAAAATTAAGTATCAAACTACAATAGGACCATATTTTTAATTCAAAGATTGTATGATTATATGATCTTGAACCCTCCCCATTGCATTTTAATGTAGATGTTGTTTCATGATATATTTTGAAGAGCCTTGATAGTGTCTCAATTGAGCCCTACTTGGGCACATATGACACCATCAAAACTCTTCAGCAAGACACAATCAATGGCTTCATGCAATTAATAAAAGAAGATACCTTCTATACATTCCAACACATACAAATAATCATCTCCAACCAAAAAACAAAGCACCAAAACACAAAAAAGTATACATGGGAAAGCTTCCATTTGGTCCTCTAGCTTTGGGCTCCTGAAGGGGAAGGCATGTTGCATACATAACTACAATAATTGAATAATATCTATGTAAAAGGAGCTATTCTCTAGCTAAGGTTATATGTTGTTTAATATTTTAATTATAGTATAGTAAAAGGAAACCTATCATGATATGGGGGAGAATCTCAAATAACTGGGCCATTCTAGAAATCATGAGTAAGGTAGGTTCACCATATTTAGTCAATGTTGCTTTCTATGTAGTTTGTGTGGGAAGCTACTCATTTTGTTATATATAAAGTTTACCCGTATGTATCTGTTTACCCCTATATATCTATTTTATTTGTATATTAATATAACTATATGTAATAATTTCACATCTTTTGGAGAAGAGTGTCCATACCTTTTGTATTCATAGGCGAGTTTGGGTGTGCAAATGATCTCATTCATCTTATTATTGTGTAATTGTGTTTGTAAAGGTTGCAGGTACACTTCATACAAGAGACAAACACTGCATTGGATTGCACCAAATTCTGGGTAAGTAATACTACAAGATAATTATTACGAACATTGTAATTCATAAGTTTCCTTCAAGTAGGCAAGTTGCATTCAAGGGAGCTTGCTAAGGTAGAGGCATAAACCTAATTAGTGAAGTTCACAGTTTGAACTAAGTTACTAATGTGGATATGGGTAAGAGTTTTCCTTTAGTCCTTGTGTATACTACACTTGAGCACATTCCTACAAGAAATAATACAAAAATGTAAGAAAATATTACAAATATAAAACTTATTGACAAAATTATGTATGATAATCAATATGCCTGTGTGTAAACAAGAAGAGAAAAACAATGGGGTGTTGGATTCCAACAATAATGCACCCAATACAAAGATATCCTTATATGACCATGAAACCCTACTCTATTCAACATCTGCTACTGTGAATTGAAGCAATTTTTTAAAACCCTACTATATTCAACATCGCTATTGTGAATTGAAACAATTTTTTACAATCCTTCCCTATTCAAAATCTGCTCTGCAAGAATAAGAACAGTTTTACAAGAAAACTTCCTATTGCAAAAGTTAAAGAGATACTCAAGACTCAGCCCTAACTAGTCCATTACAAGGATAGTATAATCTCCTTCAATACCAAACGATCTTAAATTTAGAGCTCTAGTTCCTCCAATTAGCAGCTCATAAATCTCAGATTTGTATAAAAGTTGTGGATGTTTGGTCTTCAATTTTTCAAGTTTAATGGCAATTTCCTTGTTTTTCTGAAATCTGATATTTAATAATTCATTTTGGCACAGTAGCATCTTTATTTTCTTTTCCCCTTCATTATATTGATGCCCATCTTTCAGTATAGCTGGGTTTAGAAAGATAATTTTATAAGTTATCAATCTTTTTGTGCTACAGGGGAAAGAATACACTCACAAAAGAGACATACATTCTCTCCTTTGATCCTTGTACATGCATTGTGTTATAGGGTTGGAACAATATGCAACCAGAAATAATGTGAGCAGAGATTTTTGTCTAAGTGATTTCTCCACATAAATGAATTTGTGTATAAACTTAAAATTTAAGTGTAATTTCTACTTATAAATTCCAGCATGCAACTTTGTCTAGTAGTGGCTATCAGACAGCCCTAACATACAATCATAACCTTTTATTGAATATATATACTATGCTAAAATTGTTTTTCCTAAAGGTTTTTCCCTATCATTTATAAGCAACCAAGGAAAATACCAGAACCAAAAACAATATTGTGTATATTATAATATGTGCACATATTGACAAAAATATATGTTACAGCATTACAAATAGGATTCTAAGTAAACTAGAGGGTATAGTGCTTGGCATAATTATTTTCAATAATTTATGCAAAAAATTACATGGCTGACAACGATGCTTAAAATGCACTCATTTCACATACCAAACATTTTAGATTTAAAAGCAATCATAAATGAATCTGATATACAATCCTGGTTGTGACCTATGCTCAAACCCAAGGCAGCCAAAATTAAAAATTAATCTAAAGGTTTCATAGCACTCACCTCAATATCATGCACATACTCCTTGAATTCAGCATAATCATTGTCAACATTGTCCTGAAGTTGTGTAGCTTTGCTGAGAGCTCTATTGACAGGGTCTTTTCCTTTTCATTATGCTTTCATATAATTGTAAGCACCCCAGCTAGCAACTTGAATGCATGAGATCGCACCAAAATTCAGCTTGAAATCTGAATGCATTAATGAAACAGCAAAGTAAGCTTCCTTATGTAGTCCGATGTATAAAAATAGTTTAGAAAAAGTTTTCAATACAAACTTGGTAAAGATTGTTCCTAAGTCAGCTACCCTTTTTGTATAACATTGAATGGTTTTCAATTTCAGAGCCGAGATTCCCTTTAAATTGGTAAAAATAGCGAGGACAAACCCTTATACTAAATACAAAGCTCCAAAAAAAATGATACAAATATATGTGCTTACGTATACATGAAAAAAATACTGTACAAAACATGATACTAACACATCCATATTTCAAATTGGAAAATACATATTGATCATGTTAAAAATAAAATCAGATTTGTCAATGTTTCAACATTCAACTTACATCAATAATTATCATGTTAGAATAAAAACTTACTCATTCCAATATAAGCCATATCACACAATGAAAAACAATAATCCCAAAAAAACAATGGAGGATAACTTTTGCAAACATATGAAATAGAGTATACACAATAGCACACCCTTGCAAAAGTCTGAGATAAGCATTTTCCCCTCTCCAAAAAAAAAAGGTACAAATATATGTGTTTATGTATACATGAAAAAAATACTGTACAAAACATAATACTAAGACATCCATTTTATAGGATCTCCTCTACGCAATGAAAAACAATAATCCCAAAAAAAATGGAGGATAACTTTTGCAAACATATGCAACAGAGTATACACAATAGCACACCCTTGCAAAAGTCTGAAACAAGCATTTCCCCTCTCCAAAAAAAAAAATACAAATATATGTGCTTATATCATTAGAGCTCCAACCATTATTATTTCTTGTTCTTTATAATTTATAACCTTTGTCCCCTATAATTCTTCCTCAATAAACCATTTTTTTCAAAAAATAATCCCCGGTAGAGGCTTGAATAGCCGATATATCAACTGTTATCTGCTTATTTAGGCACTAAACAGCTCACATATTGACTAAAAGATAGTAACCATTTTCATTGAAAGCAACATCCTCACATATTATGATCAACTTTACTACATCGACAACTACTTTGAAAATGGAAAAAGCAATTATACGTAAGTTGTTGACCATTGTCAATCCTTCCCTAAATGCTAATAGTGAGTGTTCTAGTCTTGAAATATTTTTCAGGAAATGAGCACATATCAAATTGTCAATGAGATCCATTGAAAGGCATAACATAAAGCTTAAAGTCCATTGGGAAAAGAAAAGAAATAACCAAAGTCAAGAAAACCTTAAGTAAACAATCACCTAGATAGTTTCTTCTCATTTATATGTTGTTCTCCATTTTAATGTCTCGTCCAGATCTAGACTAGACAGAGCTTGGTATTGTTGTTAGAGGCATCTCATTACTATGAATCTATGTAATTATCTTGTAATTTGTGAAGTAATATAAGAGGTACATCATTTTTCCCATTAAAGTTATAACCTATTAAGAATGATCACAGAGCCCTTACTATGCAGTATAAGAAACTACACTATAGTTATAGCTATTTTGTTTGTGTCGATTGTGTATTTGATGATTCCATGTGCTAGAATGAAATGCCCTTGCACATAATTTTTTCATTGTGAATGCATTTTGTTCCTACACAATTACAAAAGAAGTTAGCAAACAAACATCATAGATGCTTAATCGATTTTATATAAATGATACAAAGTGTATAAAAAGTGAAAGTAGGCATTAAGAAGGAGAATTGTAGGTGTGATAATATGAGATTGGTAGCATAGCGAGCACATTTGGTGCAAAAGTATACGAATATAAAGTTGTAAAATAAAATATGGTAAGAAAAATAGAAAAGTGAAATTTTACACACAAAAGGGTGAAATTTAGTATGTGTACCTATACTTATCATAATGTGATCCTATTCCATACAGCTTCTTTGAATTTGCACCAGATTAATAATATGAGGCAATATTCAGCCATAGATTTATTATCATATACTTCTGTTATAACATCTAAGAGCACAAATTAATTGCATTCTTGAAAGAAAAGACTTATAAAATGCATTTTAGATACTAAGAACACTATTATATTATCAACATCTGAACCTAAGCTACAGATTCAAGAACTTGAAACTATGCTTAGGCTTGGGGCTTCTTGAACAAGCTCAAACCATTATCCTGTTCTTCATTATTTTGATGAAAGAATGTGGGAAAGAAGCAAAAATTCACACTCAGCTGGCATGTTTGATAATAAAATATTTAATTACCATAAAAAGAGAATAGTAAATACCTTCAACCATAGTAATCATTTTATCTAAGAGATTCTCTTAAAATCAAATACCTAAAACGTATTTGAAGTACTCAAATGCTACTTTGCACATCTTTAAGCCTAAAATACAGGTTTAAGAATTTGCACATGCACTTTAGATTTAGGCCTTGTTTAACAAGCTTGTACATGCATAATCATGTCATTACCTCTATCATCCTTGTTTGTATTTTTCTTGGTTGAAGTGTAGGACAAGAAGCAAAAATATAACTCACGTACTCGGATTGCAAATTCAATAAATAAAAATGCATCTTGCATCCAAATCTTAAGGCAACTATCTTCAACTTGATCCTAAATTTTGTCTCAAAAATTTTCTAAGAGCATTGCAATAGCCCTTATGAATACTCTATAATGGGAACTATATAGTGAACTTTCTGTTAAATTTGTTACTATGCTTATAGAGATAGAGATAGGATAATATACTTGAGAACTTTTTCTAAATGGCCTACAATATAGTGAACTTTATGTTAAATTTGTTTATTAGTAAATGGAAAATCAATTTAGAGATGTAAATTCTGACTTCCAGCCATTTTATGTAAGGTATCCAAATATTACAGAAAATGTAAAGAATGCATTTATTCTGAGAGAAATTCTTAGTAATGCAACAAATCAAAATGCAAGTGGTGAAATTTATGACAATAATAGTAGGGAATTTATCATTGCTTCAAATCCCCTAAACCATGGTACACTCTATTACAGTGAGATTGGTGAGACTAAAATGCCATGTAGTACATTATGTTTATATTTCTTGCCTCTAACCTTAACAAACACTGTAATTGAAGACTGTCAAAAATTGAAGCAAGTTCCTCTAAGTATTTCACATGCAAATAACATTAGTGACAGCACGTCACTGAGTGTAGATGAGTTTCAAGATGGTTTGGCATTAGATATTATAGGACTGCCTAAGTTTCCTTTTCTATAGCCTAGGTATTTTTCTAGTGGCATGCGTACTCTAAGGTCTAATAATATTTCTACAAAACCAAGTGTTTTTTCTCGTTTAAAGAGAGTCCAAGAAATTGGTGTTGGACATGCTACAAAGCATGAAGATCTCTTAAGAGAAATAAGTCATGCAAAATTGTCTTTCCACAATAACCAAAGCAATTTTTTAGTGGTTGCAAGCAATGAACTTGAAGTATCAACCAATCTAGTATGAACTTGAAGATAAGACTTATAAATTTCAAGTGGTGGAGTCAAATTTGCAAGGATGGAAAACAGGTTGAGGGTCAAACAAAACATAGTTGTGGAGAACCTAATTCTTGTAAGTTGAAAAGAAGAAAGTTAATATGCCCACATGTTGATTCTCCCAAAATCTCTAAGACAAATGCTCTTCCACTTTCAATTGTGGAAACGGTTTAGAAGTGTAGTACTGAAAACAAAGTCTCACCTCATCCAGAGAACAGTGCACATACAATGAACAAAATACAGTGAGTGATGATTCATCTGCTTTTTTATTTTCAGTGTATTTCCCATAGCAATACCATGGATGCAATGTCCAATGTGCATCCCAAATTTTAGCTTCTTGTTGAATGATATTGCAACCAAACCTGGAAAGATTAAAAAGCACATATCCAAAATAAAAATAACACAAGGATATGGGGATATCCCAATTTGCAGAATATCCCCAGTTTATAGGTTTGGTTTAAAAAAATTTAAACATATCCCCATTGTTCTACTACAATACTCTTTTCCATTAAGAAAAATATGTAATACAAAGTCATTGCTTCACTCTCAGAAGATCACAGCTACTTGAACAAAGAGATTTCACTCTTTCCTTGAAAGAGATCACTGAACAAATAACACATCTGCAAGGAATCTGCAGAGATGAATTGAAGCATCTTTGATGTATTTAATTCAAATGATCAAATGCATACAAAATGGAGACAACTTCATGAAAGTATCATTACAATTGTAATTGTTTAGCATTGCTAATACAATCAAACTATTATAGACTTGCACATCATCTCTGCAAATCAAAACTAAACACTATCTATCTACAGGCTTTCAGAAAACCCATTTTCAGAACCCTCTTACAAAATAAGAGGAAAAAGAAAATAAAGAAATAGACCAGCTCCAGATTTTATCTATTGGTGACATCTATCCTCTTCAAATATCCGATTTGCAATAAATAGAATATTCTTCCCTCTTATTTTCAAAATATCAGATCTGTACCTTTTTCATGTAACTGAAATATCTTTTTCCTACTTTATTTCACCCCTCTTGCACTCCTATGAATAAACATTTCATATGGGAATATAAACATGTGGCAAATAAATAATTCCCACACCATTTACAAGCAGTCATTTCATGTTCATATATGTGTATTTTCCAAGCTGTTCACATTCACTTATTTGATGCCTTCTGTTTTACCTCCAAGCAAAAGCATTTCACCCCCTTTGGTAATCTTTGTAAAAATATATTCGCTTTTTGGATGAAAATATTTAATTTTGTTAAAAAGAAATTCACCACTGTATTTTATTTTTAATTTTACCTTATCTCACATTCTCTATAAAAAACACTTTATCCATGGGGAAATATTTCCCCAAAGAGAAAACATTTCACATGTGCGGTAAAATGCAATTTTGTCATTTTATAAAACACTTTCACCATTATCATTTTGCAAGTTCACTGCCCATTTCGAGACTGTATAAATGCCACCACCAGCCTGTATACATGTCTAATAGAGCACTTGTTAACTGCAACATCTGACAAAAATTTCCATATATTTTGATGGACACCCCTCCATTATCATCTGATAGAATATTACCACATTATGGTAATGCAATTTTATGGTTGTCAACTTTATTCTATCCAAGCCCCCTTTTAGTTCTGCTTTCTCCTCAAATTTTTCATTGTTTGAACTTCACATACTTGCTCAAATGTTAGGAATTCATTAATTTGAATTTTTTTAGGGCTTCCTTGCAAAACCAATTTATTCATATCTCTGTAATCATCTTATTTCCACTGCCTGAGATACAACCTCTCTGAGGCATTCAATCCACACACTCTGCTCAATGCTTCCATTTTGACCAGGGCATTTCAAAATATATCATTTGATAAAAAATTCTTGTTCATTATGTTTTTGACGGACATCCATATCCTATTTGAATTCCCATTGCATACAACAAAGAGGATCCTGGTAAAGATTGTTAAACTGGATTTAACACCTGCAAATTATATTGTGTTTTACCTTTTGAGAAGTCATTTTGTGTAGATCACGCGAGCCTCAAATAGCTCACTTGCTTTGTCCATACTACCACATTTTGTTTAAGTACATTGGATGTGCTTAAATATATAATGAAGATTAATAAAACATAATAACAACACACAATTTTTTTTTCAATGTTCCTTGTACAGATTCCCATACCTGGATAAAAATAGTAGTGATATCAATAATTGGTTACTATGTTGATTTTCCTTGTACATATTCCCATACCTTATATGAACAAGATATAAATTTTTGAAGGTAGGATAGTATTTTGTTCCTTAATGGGAAAAAGTAAACAATTTTAATACTCTTTAAATAATCCCTTGGGCATACATGTAGTTCGTGACAGGTTCTCATAAGTATAATTTAACTGAAAAGTGGGCACAAGAGTTTCTGAAGACTTGACCCACTCTTACACAAAATACACAACTTACCAACTTCTCTACTGCAATCTTGAGAATATCTTAATTTGTTTATAAGTTGTTGACCCAATTTTTTTTTCATTTTTCATATGCTTATCTCTAAGAACATATCTAACTACCCAGATTTATTATTGTAAACTGTGATTAATCAAGACAGATCAAGTTATGTCTCTAGATGTAAGAGAGTCTGACGTCATTAGTAAACAAGATCAACTTATATATATGTCATTGAAATGGCTACATTGATCCAAGATGTAAATGACTTTAGATGCATGATGCTTGTATGTTTCTAGCAGTGGGAAAAATAAGACCATACATTTGGCAACAAGTTTTAAAATAATAGCTAACTTTCACAACATCAATTGAAAAACTTCCCAGTTTTCATAAAATCTTCTACATAAATTTTATATAAAAAACTGACCAAAGATTAAAGATAAAAATTGTTGAATGGAATTTAAAAATATTTTCCAATTTTCTTCAGATTCTATATAGTTTATACAAATTTGAGCAGATCTTAAATGGATAGAAATTGGGGCAAACCTTTATTTCAGTTGATAAATACATTTTGGAAGTTTTTCGTATAAAAACTAGACAACTAGAGAATATTAACCAGTAAAACTTCCCCAATTAGCAGTTAAAATGAGAAAAACTTGAACATACCCATCACATAGCATTTTGCAGTACATGGCTCTTCTTGAAAGATTCAATCATCTTCACTTGCTCTGTTACAAAATTTACAGTCACTTAATTCTATGACCTTGTATAAATGCTATTTGTAGTATAACAACAAATAATTTTGCAAGCTTTAAATTTTAATGATCCAAATTAGGCATCAGATAAATTTTGGACAATAACAGATTGGATGTGATAAAGAATTTATAGTGACCTGATCATGTAACCTCGTTTAAATGCTACTTCTATTATAAGAGCATGACCCAGGTTCAAAGATCAACACACCACAATTAGATTTTGATCTTGAGAAGTTGAGGCAAAGGTTTCAAATGCATGCCCCATTTATCTTATACTCATCCAAGATACTGCCCTGCCTTCTAGAGACACTCGCTGGAATTCCACTCCAGTTTGCAGCTCTAGTTAAAACACACCAGTCTCACAAGCAATCTGAACAACCCCAGGAATACTCCAAATCATGGGAAGAAACACTCCACCCTACAAAGTATAAAGGCCCAATTGCCTCGCCTCTACATATGTGGCAAAAGGGTTACATTTATACCAATTACAGATACAGAATATTGAATCAATAACTGTCACACAAAATTTTCTTGATAGGCAGGATAGATTGTCAAATTTAAGGCTAAAGGTCATTGATGGAAAGCTCCCTCTAAATACTGCATGCAGCTAATTTAAGGAAAAATCACATTAAAAGTGTTGCAATGCTGATGTTTTTTAGGACTACAATAATAAATATTGCTCACTATCAATTTTCCTAATAATTAGAAAAAAATGTCGCATTGCTAGCCTATAGCTGTAGGGAATGTATTGAATAAGGGGTTGTCAGGTTATGCAATTGATGTTTCATTTGCAGATATGGACATGCATGCTCATGTGTCTGCCATGTGCCCCTCCATGGCTATTTTCAAATCTCAGGAGGCCCTGGTAACTCCTGACAAACAAGGGTTGGCAAATCAGATTTATGATAATAGAAATCTTGGGCACAAGGGGGAATGCCAAGCAAGGTGTAAGCATCTGTTTTGAGTATGAGGTAGTTCCAAAATCTATAGACAGAGGGTGTCATGGGTTTGGGATCATAGATGTGGCACATAAATATATTTCCATGCACAGGGGTGCAACTGATTTCGTCTTTGGGTCAAAAGGTGTTATGTGAAGAGGAAAATTTTTCCAAAGAAAGTTTAATAATTAAATTTAGTAATCTTTGACCCAGCCTTGTAGATTTATCCATCGATTTCCAGGTCTCGTTTCTCTAAAATTGAAAAGATACAATTGAAATTTTTCCTAGTGCTCAAGGATTTTTAGTTTTCCATGTTTTTATGTCAACTGATGCAAGTCTAATCTTATCTAATGTTTTGCTGATTAAGCCTCGGTTCCCACTTCTATTGCAATGTCCACAAATCATCAAAGCAATTTTAAACAACATCTAGCTATTATCTTCTGACAAAATCATCAAATCACCTCTCCTGATAGAATCACCTAAACCCTAAAAAGAAAAACCAAAAAACTATATAAGAAAGAAGTGATTACATGTCGTAATGTTTAAGCATAAATTTTAATTTTAATAAAACATACTCTAAAACCCTTGTTGAAACCTTCTTTTCAAGCTGCAGCAGCACGTGAAATTGGAGAAGTGAAAGGTCAATACACTAAGGAAGTTGGAGGAGACGAAAAAAGAAAACCCAAAAAGCTATTGCAGAATACAGAACCACTTGAAGATTATTCATCTGTTTATATAGTATTGTAAAAGAAAACAAGTGAATAAGGGCTCTAACCTGTAAGAATTTCACAGATAAGCATTGCACATTTTTTTCTGGCCTGAAACAAATAAAGCGTTGCACATTCAAAACACAGAGAGATAACACTGGAGTAATGGAGATAAATCCTTAAATGTAGAATGCCTTAAAAAAATAGGGACATTTACATGTAAAAATGAGGGTAGCAAGAGTAAATGCTGAACACAGATATTTACATCGCCACCCTCTAAATGGAACCATTTATTGCAATTTGTATCCTTTTCAAAATGGGATTGGGATTTGGAATGGGGTTTTGGAAAGAACTGATGAATGACTAACACTCGTTTCATCTTAGTCTTACATCGTCTCTCACAATCTCCACCGTTCAGGATAAAAATGACTTCGAAAACTTCAGCAATGGAACACCTTTGGCATAACAAGTGGCATACCTCAAGTTTCCTCACAAATTGATGTCTTTCTCTCAATGATGTAGATGAGAAAAATGTGCAAAGTTTGCAGGTGAAGTTGTTGGTATTGACATTTCACTTCTCCAATTTGGCAAGATGCAGCCTGAAAATAAGATTTCAATAGGGTTTTTAAGCCTGAATATAATTGTGTCATGCTCTCAAGGATGTTAGTATTTTTCTTCAATCTGTCGTACTGTCAACCATGCCGACTCCCAATATTTTTCATTTTCATTTTCTGTAATAACTACTTGCAAATATTTTTTCATTATCTGCAATAACTACTCTATGCCATCGGGGAAAACTAATTGAGCTGCTCGGATGCATTTGATCACAGGCAATTGCCTGTCCAAGAATCTAGACCGTCTGACTAAAAAAACCTCGCAAATAGTAAGCATGGGACACTTTTGGCATAATAAATAAATTTCATCTTTATAAATATACTAAGTAAATAAATTGAATTCTTTATATAATCTATTAGGATATAGGAGTTGGGACAAAACATGCACTCAATTAAATTTGGAAATAAAATAATAAAATAATGATACTTAATATATTATGATAGATGATTAAATGTGATTTATTAATATGTAAAGAAATCAAGTTGATTAGATAAACATAGAAATTTATTATTATTTTTTTTGATAAATTCACTTTTATAATAGTAAGATAAATCTATGCAACTAGTTTATGGATTTAAATTTTAGTGTGTAACTACAAATTTTGCTAAATTATAATATCTTCTTTTTACTTGATGTTTATGAATTTATATTAGCTAAGGTAGAGGCTAGGAACACCTTTACTTATTTTTCTTAGTAAGGATTATTCTTCTTTGTTCAAAATCCTTAGATATTAATTCAATATCTTTTAGAGAAGATTGGAAATAGTAGGTGATCATGTAAAGCATGCTTGAGATGTTGGTGCAAGTAGTCAATGCACTATTTCATGATCTCATGATTCTCTTTGAATGACTATAAAAATATGAATGAGTGGTAGATGATTATGTGTAAATTAATTAGGGTTTGTCCATTAATATAACTCCAAAATATTTAAATTGAACATTTCTCAGGTTATGTTTGCACATAGTTTATAGTTCAAAGGTTTTGGATAACCCAAAAGTGTAAGTTTGAATTCTAAAATTTTTGGTTTCATTTTTACAAACTATACAACCACATTAATTATATTATATAAATTACATATCCAAACTTGGGTGGAAAATCAATAAACTAGGATTAGTACAAGTCCTTGGGAATGAGCATAAATGGGATTCAATAAGACCTAGGTTATGTGCTAGATTTTAAAAAAAAAAGTCACTTGTACATTTTTATTGTATAAAGGATTACCAAGTAAAGTAAGACCAAAATAAAGAGGAAAGTACAAGTTATACATTTTTTCACTATTACGTTTCCCCCCACTTTGACTTGCATGTAAATGATTATAAGGAAGTTTGGGATTTTTAAGGGGGTTGTTAGGATATGAATGATTTGGAAGTTGAGACTACAAATTTATTAAAGGCCCAAATTTAGTTGTTCTTTGGTGTTTTTATTTTTGGTTTTGTGGCCTTTGTTGTCCTTTTGGTGGCAGACTTGTCTTGTTGCTTTTTACAACATTTCTACTTTTGGTGTCTTTAAGGATCTTATCTTTTGTTTGTAAACTTTGTGGTTTTGGGTCCTTGTAAAACCCATTTTTTCCTCTTTCAAAAATAATCAAGTATTCAACATGAAATTAATTATAAAGACAATCAGAAAAATTATATGGATGTAGATGCATCTTTAGTATTCACTCCCTTGTAATTATGTGCTCATCTTAGAAGCCTACAACAAATTGAAAAATTCAATGACTAACATATCACAAGAATAATTATCCAAATTTTGAGCTTCCTTAATAGCAGGAACTTTATGACTATAAGCTTTAGGTAGAGTTCTTAATACCTTTTTCACAACTTCACTTTCATCCAACTTTCCACCAACACCATTGATGGCATTGACAAATTCATCAACTCTGAGCATGCAGGCAATAATATCTTCATCTTTAGACATCCTTAGGGTTTCAAATTTGGCTTTGTAGATCCGCATATTTTCATTTTTGACCTTGTCATCTCCTTCATAGATTCCTTCCAACTTTTTCTAGATATCTTTAGCAGACTTGTAGCTTATAACCTTCACAAGTTCTGAATTAGTAAGACCACTCAAGATTGCATTTCTTGTTTTTTCATTGTTCTCATATGCCTTGATCTCATCATCATTTGAAGGTCCATTTTCAAGCATAGTGTAACCTCTTTCAACAGACTACCAAACACCAAATCTAAGGGAGACTAATAAATATTTCATCCTAGCTTTCCAATAGGTAAAATTTATTCCATCGAACAAGGGGGCTTTGACACCTTTCCTGTGTGCCATCTAGATCTACCTCAAGCGATTAAGCTTCTCCCTAGGAACCATATCTCTAATATGAATTGTTAGATGCATAAGACAATGGAGAGGGGGTGAATTAGTTGTATACTTTTAAAACATCAGAAACCCTCATTAACATTCAAATCTGCATAAGTTCTTAAACCCTTAGCATGCATTAATAGAATATAAACATGTAAAGCAGTAATACAAACAAATGAGAAGACCAGATTTATGTGGAAAACCCAAGAAGGGAAAAGTCACAATGAGGATTAGCTCACTAATATATGAATCGCAACACCAAATATAATAAGGCTCATTTCCAAGGGCTCACTATCAATGGCTCACTACCAAAGGACTCACTATCCAAAAGAAAGAAAGAAAGAAGAAGATATCTGGCTCACTGCCAATTTGAATTGCTAACAATGCATCTCACATATTCCAAAGGTATAGTTCTACTAAAGTACAAACAACTCATCAAACAAACTGAAATGTAGACACCTTCTGCTCACTGCATTAGGAAGTATAGGCATTAAGGCTCACACTCATATCATCATACTTGATCACTTTCACATATTTCACATGCATACACTCACACTCAATCCGCAAAACAATTATCCTTGAATTTAAACCCCTCGTGACCTAAAACAATCTCAATTAGGTCAGCCTTAATGAAATGTATACACCTCAACCGTGTAACACCAAATAGGTCGGCACTAAACACTTCCATAAAATAAAGAAGTGAATCCATACCATGCCAATACTTAATTTGGACCCAAATCTACACAAAAATGCTTCTCAACACTTCCTTAATAAACAATTATCCTCCACAATTAGCACTAGCACACCAGGTCAGCCAAACCTACACTAACACTAACAAGCAACTCAAAACACACCTATTGATCAAGATATGGAAACATCTCATGAACCACAAAAAAACACTCCATGATATTCATAAAACATCACAAAACATTCCAGCATCATCAAAATATTCTTCATGACTATTGTAACCACTTGAAACTCAAGAACACCTTCATTTTGTGCAACCAGATGTACTGGCACATACACCCAACACATCAAAAAATCTTGCAAAATGACTCAGCACCTGAAACTTCAAGGGAAGGTAGATACAAACATTATAAGCATGTTCCCAGATCCACAATACCAAAAGCTTCACCACAGAGAAATATGTAGCAATCTCATTTCTCCCAGACACCCTGTTTTACTAGACATATATATTGTCAAACACATCTTCTATTGTAGAATGATCCAAAACCTAAAACTCTGGATATGACACCTCTGAACACCTCTAATCATGTACAAACTGCATGGGCACATCTTCAACCATAAAGAAATGCAGAGCAAAACATTGAACACCACTCTATCATACTAAATTCTCTTTTATTCAAATTTTCTCAAAAGCACTTGGAAGCCAAGTGAACTAAATTAATCAGCAACATTTTTAACATCTCTACAACAAATCTACAACATCTACAACACTTTCCAACTACAACAATATTTTCCCCAAACACAAGTCAAGGCAACAACCTTTGCAACTATACTTAAGTAGACCTAGGACATTAATGACAACATCAACAAATACAACTTCCAACAACTCCAATGCTAAGGGTTGACATTATCAACACCAACAATATTCCAATACTCTCTTCATACAAGGGATTGACATCAATAACAACACCCAAGCAACTCACTGTAAACAACTCCAACATCTCCAAACTTCCAACATATGATAGTGTCATATATGATCTAGTAAATAAACTACCATTCATGTAAGGATAAAGCATATCGATGACTAATGCCATTTTAATCATGAAATGGTAGAGAATGGGAGGGTGAAACTAGAGAAATTTAACACTTTGTATAATGTTCCAAATACAGTATAAATCCATGAGCATAGAAAATTTTAGGTAGTGTTGTGAATTTATGGGCCTCTTAGCCCATAGCAATAAATTCATAGTGTTTGTACTACCTTTGATTTTAAGAATTTTAGGAAAAATATTTCAACTTTGATCCTAATGTTAAGATTACAAAACTATTATTTTAAGGCTATAAAGTAGAACAAATCAATTTCTAGGCTATAAAGGTTATTTTTGGCCAAAGTAAATATTTCATATTTTTTGGCATCAGTTCCTAGGTGCCCAACATGTAGAACTCTTTGAGCTCTACACTTTTAATGAAAGTGAGTCCAATCAACCTCTTGGATCAAAAGTTACAGCCTTTGAAAATGTTAAAAACATTTATGACATAAAAGAGTTGTAAGATGGAGTTATACTTGTTGACCAATTTAGATATGTGCTATGATACAGGTCATAAGGAAACTTTGAATGGGGGTAATGGATTCAAAATGGAGCACATAAATTGGTGAGTGGATTATGATGAACTTATGGAAGGTGGAAGGAATATGCTATATCTTTTCCTATGGACTCGTCTTGGGATTTGGGCATTGGATTCTTAACTAAGAATTGTATGCAACATTTTGAGTGGTTTTAGCTCATAGTTTCTTAATCATCATGTGATTGTTTCATTTATATCTTATCCTATTTGTTGGGTGCTTGAAATGAAAGTTTTGATAATGGGATTTGTAGATATTGTTATACTACTATAATTACTCCAAATCTTTGGTTTGTGATACTCTTATAAAGAATTAGACTTACAAATATATTGTAACTTTATTTTTATGCTATTGGGTTGCTTTGGAGTGTGGATTTTTCTCCCCAAAGTGTTTTCCCCACAAAAATAATTGTGTTATGGTATATTGTTTGTGTTTTTTTCCTTGTAATTGACATACTATTTTTATTATAGAGAGCATTATATTTTTCTTGGAATGTCTTCAAACTTGTTCACACATATTAATACAAAAGAGTTGACCAACATCAAGATAATTGGCATATTATTCTGATCATAGAGAGCATTATATTTTTCTTGGAATGTCTTCAAACTTGTTCACACATATTAATACAAAAGAGTTGACCAACATCAAGATAAGACAAACTCCTCATTGTGATATTAGTTCAATCAACGCTTTTAAGAACCACACAATCTAGGACATGAAGGAAAACTAGTTTCCAAAGATGAAAAAATTTGCAATACAAGGTCACAAATTTATATGCAAGACCATGATTTTCTAGATAAGATCAATAATAAAGTATAATCTATTAGAACTATACTATCATGAAGTTGATACCAAAAACTTGAATTGAATTATAAAAATACACATTTCAACTAAAAAATATACTATTATATACAAAATAAAATACCTCTTTAGTTTTTTTTTTTATTAATTTTGTAATTTACTTTAATGTATATTTCAATACTTAACTCAATCTCAATTTTTACAACTAATATAATTGATTGGATACTTAATAACTAAGTATATTAATCTATATATTTTTAAAGGATTTATTTGTTGGAAATTGTTATTGATATGAAAGAAGGAAAATCATTGAAAAGATTTTCACGTAAAATCTGATGTCTCTTAAATCTGATGTCTCTTATGTATGTAGATCTTATTAATTTACTTATTAGGAGAATAACTTATTGTGATTCACCCCTCTCCAATAGTGTGTGCAATAAAAAAAATCTCAACGCATTAGAGATATAAGAAAGCCAATATTTGTCATGAAAATGGGCCATGTCCACCACCAAATTGAAGATGGTTCCAAATTGGAAATAGAAAGTTCTTCAAGTTTTGTGAAACGGATAAACGGATAAAACAAAAGCCTCCCTTGTGAAACTATTTTCAACATATGGGGTAAAGAATTATTTGTGTATGGCGGTGGTTGTAAAGAAATTGGGTGGGTAGTTAGAGAGTGGAGGTCAACAAAAGCACACGCCAATAATGAATGGTTGTGTGGTGTCACAGCCGTCTCCTCTGTTTGAAAATGCGGTCGCAACTCCAACAGTCCACGGCCGCCCATCTACAGCAAACAGCATATTTCAACGCCTAAAGGAGTCTTGAAACTTTGTTGCTTTTGACCAGGAAGGGCGAGAGCCACATATTAAACAATACTCATAATAATTAGTCAAGGAAGAGATTGGTCGGAAATTGGAGGGTGGAGAGTGGAGATGCGGTATATGGTATATAGGGGAGGTGGTCCATCATCATGGTCGGACACTGAACACAGGTCACGGGACACTGGACACTGTGACTCCAGCATCACCATGAACAGGGGCATTCACCTCTTTGTCATTATCACCTTCACCCGTTTAAGAATCTTTCCTTTCGAATC
>VDFB02299234.1:0-22665 GCA_007258455.2 Sequoia sempervirens
ATTTGATCCATCATCCTTTTCCACTTTACATACTTTAAAAGAAGTTTCTTTGTTTGTAGTATCTTGACCAAACTCTCTCATTTCAAAAGAAGTTAAAGCACCAAACATCTGATCTCTAGAATAATTATCCAAATTTTGAGCTTCCTTAATAGCAGGAACTTTATGACTATAAGCTTTAAGCAGAGTTCTTAATACCTTTTTCACAACTTCACTTTCATCCAACTTTCCACCAACACCATTGATGGCATTGACAAATTCATAAACTCTGAGCATGTAGGCAATAATATCTTCATCTTTAGACATCTTTAGGGTTTCAAATTTGGCTTTGTAGATCCACATCTTTTCATTTTTGACCTTGTCATCTCCTTCATAGATTCCTTCCAACTTTTTCTAGATATCTTTAGCAGACTTGTAGCTTATAACCTTCACAAGTTCTGAATTAGTAAGACCACTCAAGATTACATTCCTTGCTTTTTCATTGTTCTCATATGCCTTGATCTCATCATCATTTGAAGGTCCATTTGCAAGCATAGTGTAACCTCTTTCAACAGAATACCAAACACCAAATCCAAGGGAGACTAATAAAGATTTCATCCTAGCTTTCCAGTAGGTAAAATTTATTCCATCAAACAAGGGGGCTTTGACACCTTTCCTGTGTTCCATCTGGATCTACCTCAAGCGATTAAGCTTCTCCCTAGGAACCATATCTCTAATATGAATTGTTAGATGCATAAGATAATTGAGAGGGGGGTGAATTAGTTGTATACTTTTAAAACATCAGAAACCCTCATTAACATTCAAATCTGCATAAGTTCTTAAACCCTTAGCATGCATTAATAGAATATAAACATGTAAAGCAGTAATACAAACAAATGAGAAGACCAGATTTATGTGGAAAACCCAAGAAGGGAAAAGTCACAATGAGGATTAGCTCACTAATATATGAATCGCAACACCAAATATAATAAGGCTCATTTCCAAGGGCTCACTATCAATGGCTCACTACCAAAGGACTCACTATCCAAAAGAAAGAAAGAAAGAAGAAGATATCTGGCTCACTGCCAATTTGAATTGCTAACAATGCATCTCACATATTCCAAAGGTATAGTTCTACTAAAGTACAAACAACTCATCAAACAAACTGAAATGTAGACACCTTCTGCTCACTGCATTAGGAAGTATAGGCATTAAGGCTCACACTCATATCATCATACTTGATCACTTTCACATATTTCACATGCATACACTCACACTCAATCCGCAAAACAATTATCCTTGAATTTAAACCCCTCGTGACCTAAAACAATCTCAATTAGGTCAGCCTTAATGAAATGTATACACCTCAACCGTGTAACACCAAATAGGTCGGCACTAAACACTTCCATAAAATAAAGAAGTGAATCCATACCATGCCAATACTTAATTTGGACCCAAATCTACACAAAAATGCTTCTCAACACTTCCTTAATAAACAATTATCCTCCACAATTAGCACTAGCACACCAGGTCAGCCAAACCTACACTAACACTAACAAGCAACTCAAAACACACCTATTGATCAAGATATGGAAACATCTCATGAACCACAAAAAAACACTCCATGATATTCATAAAACATCACAAAACATTCCAGCATCATCAAAATATTCTTCACGACTATTGTAACCACTTGAAACTCAAGAACACCTTCATTTTGTGCAACCAGATGTACTGGCACATACACCCAACACATCAAAAAATCTTGCAAAATGACTCAGCACCTGAAACTTCAAGGGAAGGTAGATACAAACATTATAAGCATGTTCCCAGATCCACAATACCAAAAGCTTCACCATAGAGAAATATGTAGCAATCTCATTTCTCCCAGACACCCTGTTTTACTAGACATATATATTGTCAAACACATCTTCTATTGTAGAATGATCCAAAACCTAAAACTCTGGATATGACACCTCTAAACACCTCTAATCATGTACAAACTGCATGGGCACATCTTCAACCATAAAGAAATGCAGAGCAAAACATTGAACACCACTCTATCATACTAAATTCTCTTTTATTCAAATTTTCTCAAAAGCACTTAGAAGCCAAGTGAACTAAATTAATTAGCAACATTTTTAACATCTCTACAACAAATCTACAACATCTACAACACTTTCCAACTACAACAATATTTTCCCCAAACACAAGTCAAGGCAACAACCTTTGCAACTATACTTAAGTAGACCTAGGACATTAATGACAACATCAACAAATACAACTTCCAACAACTCCAATGCTAAGGGTTGACATTATCAACACCAACAATATTCCAATACTCTCTTCATACAAGGGATTGACATCAATAACAACACCCAAGCAACTCACTGTAAACAACTCCAACATCTCCAAACTTCCAACATATGATAGTGTCATATATGATCTAGTAAATAAACTACCATTCATGTAAGGATAAAGCATATCGATGACTAATGCCATTTTAATCATGAAATGGTAGAGAATGGGAGGGTGAAACTAGAGAAATTTAACACTTTGTATAATGTTCCAAATACAGTATAAATCCATGAGCATAGAAAATTTTAGGTAGTGTTGTGAATTTATGGGCCTCTTAGCCCATAGCAATAAATTCATAGTGTTTGTACTACCTTTGATTTTAAGAATTTTAGGAAAAATATTTCAAATTTGATCCTAATGTTAAGATTACAAAACTATTATTTTAAGGCTATAAAGTAGAACAAATCAATTTCTAGGCTATAAAGGTTATTTTTGGCCAAAGTAAATATTTCATATTTTTTGGCATCAGTTCCTAGGTGCCCAACATGTAGAACTCTTTGAGCTCTACACTTTTAATGAAAGTGAGTCCAATCAACCTCTTGGATCAAAAGTTACAGCCTTTGAAAATGTTAAAAACATTTATGACATAAAAGAGTTGTAAGATGGAGTTATACTTGTTGACCAATTTAGATATGTGCTATGATACAGGTCATAAGGAAACTTTGAATGGGGGTAATGGATTCAAAATGGAGCACATAAATTGGTGAGTGGATTATGATGAACTTATGGAAGGTGGAAGGAATATGCTATATCTTTTCCTATGGACTCGTCTTGGGATTTGGGCATTGGATTCTTAACTAAGAATTGTATGCAACATTTTGAGTGGTTTTAGCTCATAGTTTCTTAATCATCATGTGATTGTTTCATTTATATCTTATCCTATTTGTTGGGTGCTTGAAATGAAAGTTTTGATAATGGGATTTGTAGATATTGTTATACTACTATAATTACTCCAAATCTTTGGTTTGTGATACTCTTATAAAGAATTAGACTTACAAATATATTGTAACTTTATTTTTATGCTATTGGGTTGCTTTGGAGTGTGGATTTTTCTCCCCAAAGTGTTTTCCCCACAAAAATAATTGTGTTATGGTATATTGTTTGTGTTTTTTTCCTTGTAATTGACATACTATTTTTATTATAGAGAGCATTATATTTTTCTTGGAATGTCTTCAAACTTGTTCACACATATTAATACAAAAGAGTTGACCAACATCAAGATAATTGGCATATTATTCTGATCATAGAGAGCATTATATTTTTCTTGGAATGTCTTCAAACTTGTTCACACATATTAATACAAAAGAGTTGACCAACATCAAGATAAGACAAACTCCTCATTGTGATATTAGTTCAATCAACGCTTTTAAGAACCACACAATCTAGGACATGAAGGAAAACTAGTTTCCAAAGATGAAAAAATTTGCAATACAAGGTCACAAATTTATATGCAAGACCATGATTTTCTAGATAAGATCAATAATAAAGTATAATCTATTAGAACTATACTATCATGAAGTTGATACCAAAAACTTGAATTGAATTATAAAAATACACATTTCAACTAAAAAATATACTATTATATACAAAATAAAATACCTCTTTAGTTTTTTTTTTTATTAATTTTGTAATTTACTTTAATGTATATTTCAATACTTAACTCAATCTCAATTTTTACAACTAATATAATTGATTGGATACTTAATAACTAAGTATATTAATCTATATATTTTTGAAGGATTTATTTGTTGGAAATTGTTATTGATATGAAAGAAGGAAAATCATTGAAAAGATTTTCACGTAAAATCTGATGTCTCTTAAATCTGATGTCTCTTATGTATGTAGATCTTATTAATTTACTTATTAGGAGAATAACTTATTGTGATTTACCCCTCTCCAATAGTGTGTGCAATAAAAAAATCTCAACGCATTAGAGATATAAGAAAGCCAATATTTGTCATGAAAATGGGCCATGTCCACCACCAAATTGAAGATGGTTCCAAATTGGAAATAGAAAGTTCTTCAAGTTTTGTGAAACGGATAAACGGATAAAACAAAAGCCTCCCTTGTGAAACTATTTTCAACATATGGGGTAAAGAATTATTTGTGTATGGCGGTGGTTGTAAAGAAATTGGGTGGGTAGTTAGAGAGTGGAGGTCAACAAAAGCACACGCCAATAATGAATGGTTGTGTGGTGTCACAGCCGTCTCCTCTGTTTGAAAATGCGGTCGCAACTCCAACAGTCCACGGGGGCCCATCTACAGCAAACAGCATATTTCAACGCCTAAAGGAGTCTTGAAACTTTGTTGCTTTTGACCAGGAAGGGCGAGAGCCACATATTAAACAATACTCATAATAATTATTCAAGGAAGAGATTGGTCGGAAATTGGAGGGTGGAGAGTGGAGATGCGGTATATGGTATATAGGGGAGGTGGTCCATCATCAAGGTCGGACACTGAACACAGGTCACGGGACACTGGACACTGTGACTCCAGCATCACCATGAACAGGGGCATTCACCTCTTTGTCATTATCACCTTCACCCGTTTAAGAATCTTTCCTTTCGAATCCTAGCCGGCCTAATCAAGGTACTTTCTAAGAGGGTAATTGGTGCAAGGGAAAGTATGACTGGTTACTGCAGATTCTGTTTATGGTCCCGAATTAAGTCTGATTACTGAAAATGAAGTAAGACATTCCTGTGAAATATACCGCATAAAGTCAATTGCAATAGTGGGTTTGAGTACTTGTCAGGTTGAGAGAAGAGTGAGGGTCAATTCCTGCCCGATTAACTCCTGGTCTGCCAGATTTATCGGAACCACGAGTCGTGATTCTCTTTACTTTCCAAATATTTTATTGCAAATGCAATATGATTGTGATGCGGAAGTTAAGTGCACATGAAGATTTAAGGTATTTACTAGAATTATATATTTCTACTATACACTCGGCTGCTGCCCATAAATATCTGTGTCTCAAGGCGTGTAAAATATGAGCTCATTCATATGTTCTCGGGCCTGAGTTCTGCCTTGCCTTGCCTTGCCTTGCCTTACTTTGCTTCAGAACCATTTCAGTGCAGGGCTACTCAATAAAGACAGACTTAGTGCCTTGGTAGAGGGTGAAGATGGCTCAAAACAGTGCCCCTCATTTCTATCTGCAAGTGGAGTTGCAGGGGAATATGGCGGAAGTTTCCATCGAAGCTGATCGCATGGAGAATGGAAAAGCTTCCAATCTCAAGAACTTTGACGACGATGGCCGCGCTAAACGCCAAGGTATAGCACAAGCTTTTCTGGGCTAATGCCTTCCCTTCCACAAAAGAACAAGATTTAGCTTTGCTTTTCTAACGTGGAATAGTTTTGTATCTGTAATATAGTCGATTGAATGGGGACTTTTTGGTCTGGTTGAATTATTTGTAGCTGGTCTTTTAGGGATGTTTGATTGCTATAAGATTTTGTAGTTGATAGCTAATCATTGGGTAATGTATTGTTGCAGGCACGCTCTGGACTGCAAGTGCACATATTATCACAGCCGTCATAGGGTCGGGAGTGCTGTCCTTGGCATGGGCGATTGCTCAGTTGGGATGGATTGCTGGGCCTGCAGTCATGCTTGCTTTCTCCTTTGTTACATACTATACTTCTTGCTTGCTAGCCGACTGTTACCGATCTCCCAATCCAGTTACCGGAAAGAGAAATTATACCTATATGGATGCAGTCAAAGTAAATCTAGGTAACACATTCGTATTCCCTTCTAGCTAAATGAGTAATTTGAAGATCACAAAATGGTTGGTTTGTTGATGAAAATTCATAGTAGAACAATCAACATCGAAAAGAACTTGAAAATGTATTAAAGATGTGGTTCCTGGTTTCTTAGACTGTTTGACGACTGCTTGATGTATTAAAATTCTTTTCTTTCCTTTCATTTGATTTCATTGCTATCGCAAGCTAGTTAACAACTAACGATGTCACTCAAGCTAGTGAACTGCCAAAGATATGACTCTTGGTTCCTTAAACTGTTTGATCTCATGATTTCTATGGCAAGCTGATTAACAGCCATGTACTATGTTTTCCCTGACATTTCTTTCCTGTATGGTCTTTCCAGATGGTTTACAGGTGAAGATTTGCGGTTTAGCCCAATATGGCAATCTGGTTGGAACTGCAATTGGGTATACAATTGCTGCATCCATAAGCATGACGTGAGTTTCCCTCTTGAACATAAAGTTGGTACAATTGGGGCAGTGCAGATAGTAGATAGAATTACTAATGTTTCCGTGATTGGCAGGGCGATTGCGAGGTCGGATTGTTTCCAGAGTCAAGGACATGACTCTCCATGCCACATTTCCAACAACCCCTACATGATAATGTTTGGGGTGGTACAAGTTCTCCTCTCTCAAATTCCGGACTTTGACCGACTATGGTGGCTTTCCATAGTGGCTGCGGTCATGTCGTTTACCTATTCCTCCATTGGACTCTGCCTTGGCATCGGCAAAGTTGCAGGTATTTATGATATATCCCATTCATTTGTTAAGCTAATTAAAGATTTTTAGATTTTCAATGGGTATTGGTTTTATTTCCGACATCTGAAAGGAAATCACAAGACCAACAAGATTAATATGTTCGGATTCTATTGTGGCAGAATTGGGACATTTCAGAGGGAGTATGACGGGCATAAGCATCGGCTCAGTCACAGAGGCCCAAAAGATCTGGAGGACCTTCCAAGCTCTTGGAAACATTGCATTCGCCTACTCCTATTCTATGATCCTCATTGAAATTCAGGTATAAGTCTAAGCTGGACCAAAAGCAGCGTTCATCGACCATGAATGATATGGAATTGACATTATTGACTGATGGGTTTGCAGGACACAATAAAATCCCCTCCAGCTGAGAACAAAACGATGAAAAAGGCAACACTGTTGGGTGTCTCAACAACAACAGTATTCTACATGCTATGTGGGTGCATGGGCTACGCAGCTTTTGGGGACGAGGCGCCAGGGAATCTGCTCACAGGGTTTGGTTTCTACAATCCCTTTTGGATGATTGATATTGCCAACGCCGCCATTGTAATCCATTTGGTTGGCGCATACCAGGTAAGCCTTCTCAATACGTAGTGATAAATGCACACTTTTCCGCAAATTGGAAGCCCCGACTAAATATGTTTGGATGCAGGTGTACTGCCAGCCTCTGTTTGCATTTGTTGAAAGCTGGGCCGCCAGAAAATGGCACATGAGTGATTTTGTCACCAAGGATTACAGGGTGTCGATTCCTTCGTTTGGGGCATACAATGTGAATCTGTTCCGGGTTGTGTGGAGGACATGTTTTGTGGTGAGCACCACTTTGATATCGATGCTCCTGCCATTCTTCAACAGCGTGGTGGGACTGATGGGAGCAGTGGCGTTCTGGCCATTGACAGTCTACTTCCCGGTGACCATGTACATAGCCCAGAACAAAATCCCCCGTTGGTCTTCCAAATGGTTTGCTCTGCAGATTCTGAGTATGGTTTGCCTGGTTGTTTCAATAGCAGCTGCCAGTGGATCCATAGTGGGTGTGGTTGAATCTTTGAGCGGGTACAAGCCTTTCAAGACTGCGTATTAAAGCGCAATGGATAGTGCAGAGGTTTCTGATGTAAACATGTCGAAGTCATGGTCTTGAAGTTGTTGACTGATTGTCACCAGCTCTCCCCCTCAGTCTGCATTGAAATAAAATAATAAGCAGCCCATACTCGTAGTGGAGATATCAAATTGTAACACGCAACTACTAGCTATCTTTCGTGTAAAGAAAGAATCTATCACATTCTGTCATGTTTTAGTATCACTCAAACTCTATTTTTTGTTAAGTCATTTCTCTTCTGAAAGCAATTCCACTATCACATCTCCTTTTGCTTTTTGCCGGATAGACCATTGTGTATTTAATTTTCTTTGCAATTATCAAAATTCCACTTTATTCTCCAGTATCAAAATAATATCTTTGTTTTATAGTGCTTTGTTTTAAATTAGATTTGTATTGGTATAATAATTATATCTATGGGTATTTTAGACTGATATTAAGGAAACTCATTTAAAGTGATATCAAGGAATCTTATATTGTTACTATGTACAAAACAAAATTAAAATATGATTGACGCATTTATTTATTATTAATTATAATTATATATTTTTTAAATTATGCATAAAATAAAAAAATCTTTTAATAAAATACAATTAAATAATATAAATAAAATTAATTTTTAACATAAAATTAAAATTTATGTGTTCATATATATATGCATGTAATAATACTATCAACATACTTTTGATTTAATTACTATTAAATGATATCACATTATAATTGTGAATAATATTTCTCATAAATAATTTATTAGATACAAGTGGAATAAAATAGACATCTTGAAAAAGATATTTCTTGACATTTTATATATGTATATTTAATGATAAACACAATATTAGTGATATCATTTAATAATAAGATAATTCTTAAATAAAATATAAAGTAAATAAATCAAAGTACAATAAAAACAAAAATGACTTTTCCAAAGATAAAATTAGAAATCATATACAATTTAAATTTAAAATAATTCAAATAAAAATATAGTAAACAATATATGTAATATATAGATATAGATAAAATAAATATTATTATATATGGCATCAAGGAAAATTCACCGCTCACCGCGAATAGAAAGAGCCATGACAAATTCACTTCAAGGAAAATTCACTACCAACAAAGAAAATTAATCACAAACTTTTAATGCGATGAATTTTCGGCAACCGTGAATTGCTGGTGGTGAATTTTCCTTGAGGTAAATTTTTCATCACGATGAATTTTACACGGTGAATTTTCCTAGAGCCATTATATATATGTAAGAGTGCAAGTAATATTATTTTTATATATATGAAAGCAATAGTAACATACTTATTTTAGATATATCTATGTAAAATACATTGAGAGATAGCATTCTTGAGGTGCATACTTTTAATCAATTTACCATATACAAGTGAAATAAAATAGATATCTCACCAAGGATAACTCTCAACATCTTTTAAATAGATTTATCTAAAATAGGCATGTTTAAAAATGTTCAATATTTCTATAAAAGTAGCACCATTTTTTTTGTTTAAGTAGTAAATTATACTTAAACTATAATATAGTATCTTTTGCAAAGTGAAAATATATTATTACTTATACAAGCAATGATTTTCTCTAATAACTACTTGCTCATCTTGTCATTTAAATAAATTTGTAAACATAATTGTTTTGATTATAAGGGAAAAATAGGTTTTGAAGGGACTCAAAACCCTTTACAACTTAGGTACAAAATGCTACTCAAAAGATACAACACTAGCAATCACAACAACAACAATATAATCACCAGCAGCAACCTCACCAGCTGCAGCAACAACTGTAGACAAACCAACCACTTTAGTAGTAGCTGCAAAAGCACCAACTACACCAATAGCAACAATAGAACCCGAAGCATCAACTGCAATTGCAGAAGACCCAGGAGCAACAACAACAACGGATGACACTTGAGAACCTTCAACAATAGAAGCCACAACTTTAGAGGCCAAGACATCATCCCCAGAATCATCATCAAGAACATAAGATTCACCCACAGTAAGATGCTCACGAAGAGCATCTTTCCACCAAATAGCAAAACTACGACAAGATTCTCATAAACATAATTGTTATTAATATAAGTGAGATTAAATTTCTTAAATTTATTTTTAAATTATGTAGTAGTTGATTGAGTCTTCTTAATACTATGATTATTGTTTAATTAGTTATAATGTACCTTCACATTTACTCACACTACTTTTTTTCTAAATCTTAATTTTATTATTTCAATAATAACTTGGTTTACATTTTAAAAGGGAGTTGTAGATTAGTTAAACTATAGAATATAAATTATAAAAGCATCATCATAATTTTACTAACTGATTAGAAATAATAAATATATTATATGATTATTGAGTTATGTTTATTAAATTAAATGAATAACTAAAAATATGAATAGTATTGTTTATTGGGAGGTTAAATATTTTTAGATGGATATAAATAGTATAAAATTATTAGACTAATACTATTAAAATAGTTTACTTTTTAAGCATATGTATTCTTAATATACTCATAATCATCAAATTGAACAATTACTAATACAAAATTTAATTGAATTATTAATCAATTTTTATCATTTAAAAGTTCCTCATATTTGAATGATTCTTTTATCAATATAAAATACTTTGAATTCAATTATCATTAAATAAAAATGATAATTTAAAACCAACAATTAAACTCTATATCACATTATAAATAAATCATAACTCTTAAATTTACACAACATAAAATTCTAATTAAAACTAATAATTAATTGAAATATAAATAAAGTATTTCATATTCAATTATATTTTTTCTTATTTTAATCCAACTTCATACAAAAGCTAATAACTTATAAATAAATTTTATGATACAAAATTTATCTAGAATCTTTTTCCTTTACAGTAAAGATAACTTTTAGTACAATAATATTTTGAATAGTAATCTATAAAGCATGGTTCCTTCTTTACAAGAGAACATATTTTTGTAATGAGGTAGAAGTAGTACAAATAGATTATAATATTAAATTGAGTTATTCTTATTTGCATGACATTTATAGAAGTAAATGAATAATTAAAGATAATAATACTATTATTTTATTGGTAGATTAAATTATTTTAAATGAATATAAATAGTATGTAATTTTTCAAATAATTTATTAAAATGATTATTATTTATTAATAATTTTTAAAATTTTGTATAATAATCAATATGTATTTAGTCATTAAATTGAATAATTATTAATGGATCATTTAATTTAATTGTTTATCAAATTTCATTATTTTAATAATTTCTTAGGGTTAAGTGATTCTTTAATTAATGTAAGATCTATTACACTCAATCATCATTAAATAAAAATAAAAATTTTAAATCAACAATTAAACTCTATTTCATATTATATATGAATCATAACATTTATTTATGTAAACATAATTATACATATTGTATTTTAAAATTGAAATTAATAA
Source organism: Sequoia sempervirens (assembly GCA_007258455.2). Taxonomy (NCBI): domain Eukaryota; kingdom Viridiplantae; phylum Streptophyta; class Pinopsida; order Cupressales; family Cupressaceae; genus Sequoia; species Sequoia sempervirens. The sequence goes on from VDFB02299234.1 coordinate 11,384, forward strand.
TTAATTAAAAAATATTTTTTGAACTAATGATTCTTTTTTCTTGTAATAATTTTAATTCAACTAAAAACCAATTTCTTATAAGTAAATTTTATGATATGAAATTTAATATTCTTCCTTTACAAGGAAGATAACTCTTTATGCAATAATAATTAAACAAAAAAATCCATAAAGCATGGTTCCTTCGTTGCAAGGAGAATAAATTATTTCTAATGAGCTATAACTAATAAATATATTATATGATTCTTGAGATATATTCACTACCTTGATTTGTATAAAAGCAAATGAATGATTAAAAATAGGAATAGTATTTTTCATTGTTAGGTTAAAAGTTTTAGATGGACATAAATAACACAAATTTTCAAACAAATACTATTAAAATAGTTGTTATTTATTAACAAAATTTAAGATTCTTTATAATAGTTTATATATATATATATATATATATATATATATATTATATATATCATAATTATAAAAAATTAAATAATTTTAAATAGAGAATTTAATCTAATTATTTATCAAATTTTATTATTTTAATATTTTTGAATTTGAACAATTGTGTTATTTATATAAGGTACATTGAATCTAATTATCATTAAATAAAAAATAATTTAAAATTAACAACTAAAATCTTATCAAATTATATTAATTATAACCATTGTTTATACAAACATTTATCATTAAATAAAAAATAATTTAAAATTAACAACCAAAATATTATCAAATTATATTAATCATAACCATTGTTTATACAAACATAATTTTACATGTTTCATCTTAAAACTAGAACTAAAATTAATATTTAATTGAGCGCTAACTTAAATTAAGTTTTTTTTTTAATCAAAAGTTATTTTCCCTAATAATATATTTGATTCAACCTCGTAGAAAAATCAATTGCATGTTAGTAAATCCTATGATTGAAAATTTACACAACCTATAATATTCTTCCTTTACAATAAAGATAACTTTTAGTATAATAATGTTTGAAAAAATAATCCTTAAAGCATGGTTCCTTCTTTATAAGGAGAGTAAAGTCTAAGATTTATAATGAGTCTAGTAACATAAGTTTTTAGAAGAATTCCTCATAATGATTTATATGAAATATTTTTCATGAACTAAGCTTACCCATGGATAAAAAATTATCTAAGCCAACTAACACCCAATCTCAAACATCAAGAAATACATAATAGTTTATTAGCTTTAGACACTAAGGAATTGATAAGTAATATCCCCAAAGAATATCCAAAGAGGTTTTTAGATCTTAAAATCTCATTATTAGAATTCCTGAGAATTCAATAACATGAATCTCAAGATCTTATTTCTTAATGCATTCAATATTTTATTTATATTATAACGACCCATATTATTTGTTGAACGAAAATAATAGGAAATGATTAGAGATACAATTAAAGCAATTAGGACTATAAAACATCAAGAACCCACAAAGGAAAGATCAATTATACCCATTGACCAATGAAGTTGAATGTCATGAATCAATAAATAAAACAAAAATAAAGAATGCAAATCAAACTTAAGATCAAATTATTCAAATAACATGCAAACCTAGTACTCTATTGTTTGTAAGTATGCCAATTTGATATGCGAATCGCTCAAATGTGCATAACCCATGCTGCAAAAGTTTGGTTGATGATGATCTTGATTCATAAATGTTGCTCAAATGCTCAAAACATGATGAAGGAATTCTCTCAAAATATCATCAATTTCTTATGAGAATTACGAATGATTTTTATGAAGAGGATGGCTTATTTTATAGATTTATAGGATATTCCATCAATAATGGAGATTGGAAAATAAAGATAAATAGATGAGATTAGATCAAAATATCAATGGATGAAAATGAATGAGAGCTTCAGTTAACTAAAAATATCTCATTATTTCAAGGAAATAAGTTTAGGATATTTTGGAGGGAAGATATTTTGAATATTTTCTTTTTGAAAATGGAATATGTCATGTGTAAGTTGGAAGAAAATTAGTTAATTAAATAATTAAGAAATTATTTAATTGTGAGGTGAGAGGAAATTAGGATTTAATTAAGTAATTAAAATTATTTAATTAATGTGAACTAAAAGAAAATAGTGAAATTTGATTAATTATTCAATTAATAGAGGAAAATGATGAATTTAATCAAATAATTAGAAATTATTTAATTAAAATAGATGAAATTTTAGGAGATAATGAGGAAAATGATGTAAAATAGAAAATTATGAATGTGTGATGCATTCAAAAAAAATTAGGTGTAGATCTACATTTTTGCCCTCTTTGAGACAATGTACATATTATGTTGTTTCAAAGACATGATACTGATTGAATAAAAATTAAAAAAATTATGATGCCCTACTATGCCCTAGTGAATGAAGGAATGATAGGAGGACGGGAGGCTACCCTCTTGAGAGGTTGATCGAAAAAATAATTTTTGGTTCAAGATTGCGACAAGATGATGGCCTGATATGTTTAGTGAAGAAGAGGAAGAAAAATCAGATCTTAAGAGGCCAAGAAATTGATCAAGAGGACTAATAAAGGTGAGAAATATGATGAAGGGTGTGGGAGGGATGAAAACTGGGGTTTTGGGAACCATATATATGCATTTGGGGTCATTTTTAATTCATTTGCACCTTAAGAGTTAGAAATTTTTAGAGCTTAGAGCTATTTTGCTTCTTAAAGACATCTTGTCATGATGGCTCACATTCCACATGCCCCACATCATGTACATATGTAGTCTGACAGTTTCAACAACCCATCAAAGAAAACCCCTAGTATGCACCTAGCCTTTGTACTTTTGCACGTAGTTTTAGGTATATTAAATGTTAACTAAAGGTAGGTCATCAAACACGTCGAATTAGATTCAACACTTTTGAAATCCGATGTGATGCTTATGAACACCGGCACAATGCTAATGATTTTAGCATGACACTTTTGTATAATCAAGTCAATTTATGTGTTTGTTCTCTTTTGACTGGTGCAAAGCAACACTATTGAAAATTAAATCACTTTTGATATTGGTAACATGATACTTTTGAAAAATAATCAATTATGATTGTGATAAAGCGGTGCTTTTACAAAAAATCTTTCTTGTGATTTGGGGATTTATAGACAGGTTTTTTCAAAAAAAATAGCAAATTAATATTGTTGGCACTATGCTTGTAGGTGGTTCTTGATCCTATCTTGTCATGAGAGCAACGACCTAGTGTGTTGGATAGGATGGATCATCTAGGTAGAGTGGATATCGATTTCCTTGATGTGCTTGGTTTGTATTATATAACATACATGCTTGAGATCAAGGCACATTGCGCATTCATGACTACTATAATATAGAGATGGCACTTGAAGAAATCTTTATTCATATTCCCCACAAGCGAGGTGACCATTACCTTGGAGGATGTGTGGTGCATCCTAAGAGTTTTGATTCATGGAGCTTAGGTTTCATTTGAGCCAAACTCTAGTGTCGAGGCATTTGAGAGATTCTTTCTATATGATGATCTTGAGATCGATGATGGTCAAATTGACTTGAGATAGTACATTGGCATCATTGATGATAGTATCATTTTTGTGGCTAGCCTTATTTGCAAGTAGATCATGCTCAATCGATGTTCTAGGGGATTCTCGATTAGATGGGGCCAAGTTCTCAAGAGATTGAACCAGAGGATGGCAGGGTTTATGCATGGGGCCATGCATCTTGGCATATTTGTACCATGATATACACCAAGTATTATATCATTCAACCACTAGTTTTTCAGCCAGTGTGACCTTTCTCCATATCTAGGCATGGGAGCATATTGCAATTACTTGACCTATTGGGGAGGTCATCTGTGTAGTGGGTGAGCCTTTTGCATATAGATATGGCACATTTTTACCTAGTGTCGACTAGGAGACTTGGACTACTAGCCACACATTATTGATGGAATAGATGAGTTTCAATGGAGACCATGGATTTAGTGTGAGGAATGGGAGAATGATGATGTCCACCTTCCATATTGCAGACAAACCCAATGGTTGATCGAGGGTTCTTGGTGGTATATAGCTATATTGAGGCATGGAGTTAGAGTTGGGATGTGTTGATGTTGCCTAAAAAACCTCTAAAGAGGTGTTATTTTATATCTAAGTGTGTCATTGGCTCAAATCAAGTTAGCTTCCATTGAGCATAGTCACAAAAGGTTTTGAGATGAGAGTTATCTAACTCAATTAGTTCTTGTAGGAGGGACAGTTCTCTTGCATGTCTTTTGTTGTTTTCCTCTTAGATTTTTTGTTGTATACATAAAATATAGATCAAAATGAAGATTTTTTAAATAAAATATTAAAAACATCATCTATATCAAATGCAACCTCAGTTAGAGTGAGAAACTAAAAACACAAATGAATAAATCAAAATAAGTTTAAACAAAATTTTAATTCATATTGCACCATGAAGGTAGATTTTGTCAAAATGGTAGGAATATAGTACTTGCATTGACAACATAACAATGTAATGGTTCATGGATGGTGGATTTATAGGTTGGTCAAAAGGATGATCAATGGCAGAGATTTGATGAAATATGGATGGATTAGATCAAGTTGGTTGGGTAGTTGAAAGATAGATGGTAGTGAATAATGGAGAATTATTAAATTTAAATTTAATTGTTGGGAGATAGTTAGAAGTTGGTTATGAGATGAGTGGAGTAGAAAAAGGAATTTTATTTTATTTATAATTAAATTTATGTGGAAGAGGACATGGAATAAGAAATAGGATGTAGGAAAGTGGGTTAGGACCTAGGGAAAATGAATTAGGACTTAGGAAAAATTAGGAAGAATTAGGATATAAGATAGGATTAGGACATTAAGGGTGAAATCATAATCTTAGATAATAATTGAGACCTGAGTGTTTTTTAGGTTTCTATATTTTCCCCTCATTCATATGGTATTGTGATTGGAAGAAGAAATGTTGTTTCAAAAAAGAATAAAAATATAGATTTGGGACGAGATGGAAAAAGGGGATAGGGCTTGAAAAAAATAAGAATATGATGATGCCCCATGAAGAGACTATATGAGATCTAAAGGAACCTGAGTAGGCTCTCAAAGATACAAGGGGAGAATGTTATGTAAAACTATGCAAGTAGATGATGCCCCATTAAGAGACTATGTGAGATCTAGAGGAACCTAAGTAGGCTCTCAAAAATATAAGGGGAGAATGTTATGTAAAATAATGCAAGTAACCTTGTTTTTGATATACCATCTAACATTATGCACCAATATATGAAGACCAAGGTGATGATGTGTCAAATATGTAAATGACTAACCTAAAGCAAAAATATGTCATAAGAAGGCATTTGATATATAACACCATAATATGGAAGAACATTATGTTGGTTGTCAAAACATGCCCCAAGGACCAACACATATATAAATCAAAATTAGATCACTACTGTACATTTGACTACAAATTATGACGAATGTTTGGTGACATATCGAAAAAATATTGTCAACTTACCGACGCAACACTAATTCAAATTTCTTCGCTGGAATTTCATCACTTTAATGACCAATTTTTATACATCAAAACCACAACCCAGCATTGTCGGTCAGCACCACAGAAAATGTTGGCGGTGTTCGTCGCAACATCAACGTAACTTTTTCCATCTATTGACGCAAAAAATCACAAAACGTTGTAGAACACCCAATTGAAATCATCAAAAAAACACCAAATGTTCATCCATTGTTCGACGAGGTGGAGAAAACCGTTGTTGCCATTACAATGAAAACTACGTCGCATGTACAACAACCTCATCACAAATTTTTGTGGTTCATCGGGCTATGTTCGTCGAAATTGCAACGAAACCCTGCAGCTTTTTAAAAAAATATATCCGTTCAAACATCTTCTAGTTTCCCTGACACTATAAGTCTCCCTAGTGTTCATTCCTTTGATCTCGAGTGTGTCGCCAAGACTCTTGCCAATTGAACTTCCATCGGCATGATGGAAGACATTTCAAACTCATTTCGAGAGTATTTTTCTAGCCTAGGGAAATTTCTTAGTGCTTTGTCGGTGAGACAGGATGGGTATCTCGCCAATGGTATTTCATCGGCGAGACATGTATGATCATACTGACTTATGAATCTCATTCCAAGAGTATTTGTCTTGCCAGGGAACTTCTTCATCGGTGAGACCACGGGCTGTATCTTCCCGATATGTATGATCCTCCTATGAAATTTGATCGGTGTGACAGTCTTTACCTCTCGCCGATATGCCCAAACCACCTGCATTGGAATATAGTAGCTTATGGATTGGAGAGACCTGCACCCACTCATGCCGATATGGATTATTTATCAAATGCTTTTGATTAGAGGGATTTTAAGGTACCAAAAGGTCAAAACTGATGCAATCACTGGTAATTATATCTCTTCAATTTGAAATGTGTGAACAATGGGTCTTGGATACATATAGTGAGTAAATAGCTTATAAGAACAATGGTAGAAGACCCAACAATGAAGACTTGGGGAAAAATTGCCATAGAAATTGTTGGATACATCTCACATGACCTGCAATAATGCAAGTCCCAAAGCATATGGGCATAGTGTTGAAAACCCATACATGGAAACTATAGCAAGTCCAATAAAGAGCAGATTTCTGAGTATAACAGTAGATATATGAGTTGAAACAATGCTTGGATTGAGTTAAGGAAGAGTTTGGAAGTAATGGTGTTTTGGTCATGTGTGTTCAATATGTGATAATGGTGTCTTGACTGCAGAGTAGGAAGATCTGAAGTTTCTATACTGATGTATTGAATTGTTTTTGTAAGTGTGGAAAATGTAAACTAAATACAATTAAATACACCTCTTAATGAAACATTGTATCAAGATTAATCAACAATTAAACTAATTTAAAACATAGAAAAGCTTGAAAGCATCTCATTGTCTCCTATCTCTAAAGATTTATCAAATTACAGAAGTTCTCAGATTTGTAAGCATCATAACTATTTAAAATGCCTATCTAGAAAACGGAATGGATGCTAAATGCAATGATGTGATGATTGCTAATGATTTAAGTGATATGATGCTACTGTAAACTATCTTGATGAAAACTGATAAAAGGAAGCTACAGTAAAAACTAATGATGTTGTCGTGATATGAAATCTACTGATCCCATGATGCTATGATGATACTAAAAATGCTAATGCTAATGCTTATGATTGCGTGGTTGCTTGAGTACTAATTCCTGAAAAGTAAGTTTGCATAAAAGATGATAATTCTCAGATGATTTTGATGCTTCAGAAGGTTGTATATATAGATTTTGAGTTTTACATAGAATTATACAATGAGAGTGAGATTAAATCCAGAGATTTAGATAATTTCAAGATGAGAAAGTGGAAGACTGATCATGGGAGGATTATTTCTCCCATTAGAAACACAAACAAGGGATGAGAGAAGATTTGAAGGAAGATTGAGAGGGATTTCTTTGGTTTGTCCCCCAAGGCTTTTTCTAAGTGAATGCAGTTACGTATTAGATTTGAAATTCACTAGAATTTTATTTAGTGGAAGTGAATAGAGGGATTTGATTTATTTATTTTAGATATTTTATGATTTATTCAAATTAGCAAAAAGAGAGATAAATAATTTAATAAAACAAACTATAGAAGTTATTTATTAAATTAAAATAGAAGGAATATGATAATTAAATTAAAGATTTTAGGATATCTTTATTTAATTAAGAAGAAATGTGATGAGATAATTAAATAATACCAACTATTGAAGTTGTATTTTTAATTTAGGATAGAATTGATGAATAAAGTATAGAAGAAATAATAATGATAATAATTTAATAAAACAAAGTATTTAATTACATTTTATTTAATTAAGGAGGAAATAATAAAATGGAAAGACTAATGGTAGAACTTAAATATAAAATAAAATATTTCCTATTTATTTATACTAAATTATTAGATAGATTTAAGTTAATTAATCAAATAAATCATATTTGAAATTAATTAGATTCTCCATTTGGGATACATTTTAGGTGTTTACATTTCCCCTCTTTTGGAAGTAATGTGTTTCGCATTGCTTCAAAGAAATTATCTTCCCTTCTCCATGTGGTATCGTGAGAATGCCCCAGAGTTATGTTTTGGTGATTGATGGATATATACTCGAGAGATAAATTAATGAATTTTTGATTTTTTTTTTTTTTTCAATTTTTTTATGATTTTTTGATGATTTTGATGTAGATTTGATGAATATTTGGCAATGGAATAATTTATATCTCGATAATTGATGTAGAAAGTTGCCCCTGTGATGAAATGTGAAATAAGCCTCCTTGTGTTTGATGATTTTCGATCGTGTCAGCCTTTGATTTGATATTGATTGATGCTCCTGATCAAGTAGATGATGTTCGACCTCATGATAGGCGAGGTCTGATGATTGAGTGATGATAATTATCCTCATGATAGGTGAGGAATAATTATAGTTTGATTGATGAAACTCATGATAGGAGAGGTTCAATGATGTATTGACCTCATGATAGGCGAGGTTCAATGATGCTTGATGATTGACCTCATGAAAGGCGAGGTTGATTTGATGTATTGACCTCATGATAGGCGAGGTTGATTTTTGATTGATTGATAATATTGCTGATTTGCAATATGTTATGATCATAGGAGGATTTTAGAGTTCTTCCCAAAGATGTGGGACATGATTCCGCATCTGGTGCAGGTCGATATAGATATAATCTTTCGATGTGGAAAATCTATAATGTAGATGCAAAACTAATATAAATGCAATCTAATTTAACCATGCAAATCTACATATGCAAGCATTGGCATCTTAACAGTACTTTTATTGTGCTTTGTATCATCATAGAGCTTTAAAAATGTTGAAAGTGAGTACAAGCATCAATGGTATAATGTAAACCGATGATGACCTAAGCACTACTTTCATGATTTTTGATATTGCAAGCGAACACAAGCATCGAGGTATAATTAAACCAAGATGACCTGAGAATTTCTTGTGTAATCAAACAAGAATTAACCACTTTCCTATGTGAATTGGAATGCCATCCATGATACTTTGTAGAGCACTTCCCACGACGATTCACACAGTAATTATGATTAATTCACAAACAACAGACAAAGAAAAATACCATTTCTTCTTCCTGGCGTCTCTAGTTCAATACATCATTGAGTTGCTCCAAAGAAATGATAACAATGATCAAAGTACAACATATCCAAATTGTTCTTAAAGTATTTCAATCATTATTCAGATTAGATCATCCATCTTGATTTTATGATGTTTTTGTGTTTTCAAGATTTTGGATCAAACCAACCTAAAGACCTATCCTAGGGGCCTAGGGGGCTGATCAAAGATTAGCCTTGCCTACGTTATACACGCAGAGACCACGTATTTCGACTGACATAGACACATGTTTTTGACTTGTTGAGACTGACTTTTTGAATTTTTTTTGGATTTTCTATTGTGATATGGATGTTAGATGTGTTTCTGATGGTGATTGATTTTTGATGTTGGGTTGTGTTTCGAACATTATTTTTGTTTTGTTTGTCTTCCCACTGTTTGTCCATTTTTTTAAGCTTGATATTTATTGCCCCTAGTGAGGTTGAGATGTTTCCCCCAAACTAGGGTGAGACACAACTATATTGCCAGGTTATGTACATGAGGTTTTCTTGCACTTTTTCAAATTTTCAAATTTTTTGTTTGTTTGTTTGTTTGTTTGTTTTTCTTCTTTTTTTTTTTTTGGATTTTTCAAGATATTTAAGATGAAATGAGGATGATATATGGAATGATTGAAGGAATAAGATTCCCCACAATACCTAGAATTAAATGCAACCATGGATAAATGATAGATCAAAATGAAAGAGATTCTTGCAGAAGAACATGTCACCTGAGCAGCATATCTCTTTCTGAAGATGATAATGAGATTGATTAGAATTACCAAAGAATGATTGATTCCATAAGGGCATGATGATGATGGGCTACTTAGGATCATTAGTTCCCCTAAATGGAAGTAAGATTGATGAGTGTTGATGATTGATTGACAAAAGATACGAGGATTGGATAATGTTTTATAGCTAGGCTCAAATATGATTTGCATGATAAAATTCAAGGTTGCAAAAGGGACATGATGACATGGATTTTGATAAGCTAGGAGATATGGAATGGAAGAAAGAAAGGATAAAGATAATGAATGGGATGATCAAGATCAACTATATAAGAAATAGACACAAGGCCCAAGTATTTTTTCCTTATTCCTCATCAAGACCGAGGAAAGGAAGAAAGGATGTATTTAGTAAGAATGATGGAATATGGATAAGATGAAAGATATGGTATGAAAGATATGGATAAAGTGTATAGGATAAGATATATAATGTTCAAGAAGATCCTTAACCTTGTCAAGATCAAAGGTGGAAATGTAAGGAATGAGCATGACCATGAATGATAAGATGGACGAAACTTGTCCCTAAGTGTAGAGTGCAAGAGGAATATAGAAGATAGGATATGGATGATAGGGAAATGGATGAAAGACTTAAGCATCAAGTTTCACAACCAAATATGCCTCTAATAAACCATGGCAAAAGGGAATTAGACTCCTAAGTGTTGGCAGATTAATGATATGATGGAAGAATATAAGGACTTATGCATAGGTTTGGATTAAAGGAGAATGATGGGGGATGAATGTTGGATAATGGATAGGAGGTTGGAAGGCCTATTGATGGATAGATGGAAAGGATGGAAAGATCAATGTTGGAACACACCTTGAAGGGTGGTGGAGTGATGGAGGAAAAATGGATTTGGAAGGTGATAGGTTATTAGATGGAAAATTGGAGGAAGCTTTTGGATTAGCAAATTTGGATGCCAATTTAGATTTTATTGCTTCTATGAGACTTTTAGGAATCCACGTGATTTTTTACTTTGATTTTTGCTTTGTGGGCCTTTGTGACCTTTGAAATTTTTCTTTTTGATTTATGGACCTTTGTGGTCTATGAAAATTTCCTTTTTGCTTTGATGGGCCTTTGTGACCCTTTGAAATTTTCTTTTGATTTTGGATCAAATTTTCTTTTATTTTTGCATGTCTCTTAAAGGGAGACATGTTGATCACTGTGCAATGTGGTTGCAGTATGACTTTTGATATTTGGCACCCCAAATTTCTTCCAAGAGCAATGGGAGAGGTGGATTGAGATGAATGATATGGAGGTATTATGGATGAGTTAATGTGGGTATAATTTTGAAAGGGCATCAAGGATGTGTACCTTTGTTGTTCTTGAGAAATAGGATATGGACATAGGATAGAG
>VDFB02299235.1:0-69343 GCA_007258455.2 Sequoia sempervirens
TATTGGGCTTCCGCAGTGTTGCATCGTCCTCTAGGTTGCGGGACGGGGTTTTACAAATTGCATTGATGGGATGGTGATCCGAGAGGGTATAAGGGTACACTTGTACCTTGGTACCATCTTCATGTGGGAAAAATTTTAAGGTATCTTTGTTTGCATAAAATATGTCAAGTCTATAATATATCCTACCCCCAGCTTTTTGGGCATTACACCAAGTGTACCAAACCCCTTTACATTTCTTTTTACAACCTTCCATGGGATTTGATAGTGTAAGCTTGCTTTTTCACCTCAACCAAAAGTGTTTTCCATTTCCTTTCCAAGCCATATCAACTCCTCCCCACTTATCCTCACTTTGTTCAACCATATTGAAGTCTCCTCCTATAATCCAGGGAATGTTTTGTAGCTCAATGAGCCATTTCCAGAGATTGCATCTCTCCCTGTGGTCATTGGATGCATAAACTGAACATATGCCAAAAGAGAAGCCTTCTCTTTCGAGGGTTACCCACACCACCCTATTTCAAGGGGGAGGAACCACTCCCTATGATGAATTGAGCCCATTGGGCTGAAACTAATATGGTTGTCCCCCCTCCCCCTTTCATGGGTGGTGGAGAAGACCTTGGAGCTATTCCAGATGAACCTGAGATTTGTTTCCAATGTAAACCCCGTTGTTTTGGTTTCTTGGAGGAGCACAAAATATTTCTTTTTCACTAAGTTTAGAAACCTTCTTACAATGTATTTTCTATCAGGTGACTCTAGCCCCCTGAAATTCCATGAAGCATAGTTAAGATTCATTTTCAGAGGTCATTGTGATATCACCTTGCTCACCTCTAAACTGCTCAAAATATTTAGGTAGTTTGTCTTCAGTTTCAAGCTTTTTTGTTACTGGGGATTGGAGAACAGTGCTAATCTTCTTTGTTTTTGTTTTGGTTATTGTTATTTTCTTATTACCACCCATAGGGATGTTATGCTTCCTTGGCCTTCCTAGGCCATTCTTTTCTTTTACGGGCTGAAAATCTTGTCCCTCGGTGATGCCACCCTCAGATTTGCACCCTTTGGTAGTGGTTGGATCCATGTTACTTTTGGTTTCTAACTTATTTATATTAGTATTTTCCTCATTAGAGTTAGCCTTAGAATGGATCAAAAGAGAGGTGTTGTTCCCAATGTTTTCAATGTTTGCAACAACATCAAGGGGGTTAGCTAGCAAGGATTTTCCAGGGGTCAGGCTAGGGATGGTAGTTTACTCAAGAATGATGGAAGAATCCTCAACTATTGATGACTTAGTCAACCTAGGGGGTTCTGCCTCAAAATTTAGGCCAAATCGGGGTTCTTCAACCCACTCACTACTTGGAGATTGCTCGCATAGGCCATTTGTAGCCTCTCGATCCTAGGCAGCGATTTTCTCTTAGGAACTAGCAGAGATTTAAGGAGGATTTCCCCCCTTTAGGTTTCCTGTCACCACCAGCTCAGTTTCATCATCTTTCATAGGCAAATTACCATCCATGGTCTCATCCCCAGTGAATTCAACAAATTTGAAATTAAAATTATTTGAATTTTTCTAAACTTGACAAGTGTTTCTTTAGGCTGGTTAATAGGCTCATATCTGTAGGCTAATTTTTTTTCAATTCTCTGTCTTATATCCATCATTGCAAGTTGTTGAGCATTTAAGCTCTCAACAATTTCAGGGTTCTTAGAGAGGTGATGGGCAAGAGAGGTGTTCATCAATTCGACACCTCTTGCTGAGGGGAAAACCTCATTTCCACCATCTTGTGAAAGAGCAGAAAAGGAATTGAAACAAAGCAGATTTTCCTGAGGATCTTTGATAGCAGGGTCTTGAATTCTCCTGCTCTGCGCGGGCATTACAAACCCTGAGGAGGTAGCAGGAGAAAAAAAACTACCCCCACATGGTGGAGGCTTGTTTGATGGAATGTCAGCCAAAGAGGCTACTTCGACTTCCATTAACCCATTCTCTTGTTTCTTTGTGTCAGGGAATGCCCTAGTCTCATTCTGGATCTCAATAGGCAGGTGAGGGTTTGCATTTTTCAGGCTTGGGGGGTCTGTATCCATTGCCTTTATTCACTTTTCCTTTAATGACGAGGAAATTTTTCCAAAAATGACCTTCTTTACGGCATAGAAAGCACGCGTTTATACCCCCTAGAATCTCAAGAGGGCAGAAAAAAATAGAATCATCTTCTTTAATCACTATATTCTTAGGAAATTCTATACCTGGGTTTAAGGATACCAGAGCCCGCGCATCTAGATGTGGCAGGGTAGCCCCAGCCTCATCAATGTGAATCATAGAGCCGATAGGAACCAATATTTGGGGAATAATTCTCTAAAACTTAGGTTGTAGGTTTTTCAACACTACCCATCTCAGGCAAGAAAGAGCGAGTATCTCATCTGCTATGGCTGTCGGCGACTAATCGAGGGCCCTAAATGTATAGCCACCCACATTCTAGTATGGTTTCTCTAGAATTTTCTTTTGCATTGCATTATTTTCTAGGAAGATGAAAAATAAGCCCCATTGAATCAATCTACAAAACCTAACTTGAACCCCAAATTTGTTTGCCCAAATTTTATTAAACCAAGTGTCTATAAATTTCCTTGCCAAAATCTTGTTTGAATCCACAACAACAAAAAATATTGTAGAATCTTTTAACCTAGTTCTTTCATTCGAAATTACACATTTTAACTCTGCATTTGGAGTGATGACAAGATCATTGGGAGAAGTAGAGGGAAACTTACCTTCCTGCATTCCATCCTCACCCGTTTCCTTGACAAAGAATTTTTCTCCCGTTGGAATTGTAGAACTACCATCTGCCAAAGCCTCTTGAAACTACTTGGGCATAAAATTGGAAGGGTTATTAAAACTGTTAACACTATTTTCATTTGGGCTGGGGTCTTCATCAGCCACACCTCCCTCCATTTATGGAGGGAGGATCCAAACTTGATTAATGCCCAAAGCCAGGCTATGAAGAGACCCTAACATAGAGAAAACACAAGCAAACTGGGCACGCGAGGAAAACAAGAAACAACAATAAAAGCAAGGAGGAAAAGAGGGTACCCATGCAAGCACAAACCTATGTCGGTGAGTGTGTTTTCTCCCCCATCAAGGGTTGCCACATCCGTGTTCTTACGCTGCTACACTCGTGTTCAACCCCTTGCGCTTAGACCAACTTGTCTTTGAGACTCTTTCTAGAATGGGGGTTTTTTTGTTTTTATGTTTTGGCTAAATAGTATTATATTATATTATTATTATGTCAATGGCAACATAGTTCCTATAGGAGGTCAGCGTAAGATATAGATATATATTGACGTATTATATTATATTATTATTAAAAATGTACTATTATTAAAATGATTTTTATTTAATTTTCTTTTTAATAAATTAACTACCAACACAAGCTTTTCATTTTCAATCCACTGTCTTAATGGAGGCCATGCATTTTATCTTAATTGAAATACTAAAATATTTAGCTTTTGGAAAGTCAAGTGATAGTACTAGTGCCTAATTGAAAATGAGTGGCAATAAAATTGGCAATGTTTCTTCAAATAAAATATGAGAAACAATAAACATGAAATTTGGTGCATGGGCATCATTTTGATTCGGCATCATTCCCTCATGGCATTGGGTAAGTAAAATAGGAAAAAAAGGAAGGGTGATCTCATTTTTACTTTTACAGTGAAGGAGAGAAAGCTACTTACTTGATGCATAAGAACATCAATGCATCAAGTACAAAAAAAATGCCTTTGTGCAATTTCATAAACGTGGATAGGAAGTAGAAGCTTTTTGGTGATGTCAACTTCAAGCACCACTAATATTTAGCCAAGCTTTCTTTTTGGAAAGTGATCTTGTTTTTATTTTTACACCCAAGGAGAGAAAGCTACTTGGCAAAATAAATGGCTGATCTCATTTTTATTTTTATGCTGAAGGAGAGAAAGCTAGCTGACAAAAAAAATCAACAGTGTAGAAAGCAGCGTGCAAGACATTGCAACCATCTTTCTGATTATTATTATCATATATTATATTATTATTAATATGGTAGTATATTATTCTTGGCTTAGTAGTATTATATTATATTATTATTACATTATAAAAAATGTGCTATTATTAAAATATCTTTTTTTGTTTTTTCTAATTTTATTTTATTTTTAAATGTGTTTGTTTGTGTTTTGGCTAAATAGTATTATTTTATATTATATTATTATTATTATGTCAATGGCAACATAGTGCCTATAGTAGGTCAACATAAGATATAGATATATATCGACGTATTATATTATATTATTATTAAAAATGTGTTATTATTTAAATGATTTTTTTTTAATTTTCTTTTTTATAAATTAATTGCCAACATAAGCTTTTCATTTTCAATCCACCATCTTAATGGAGGCCACATTTTATCTTAATTGGAATACTAAAATATTTAGCTTTTAGAAAGTCAAGTCATAGTATTAGTACCTAATTGAAAATGAGCAACGATAAAATGGCAGTGTTTCCTCAAATAAAATACGAAGTGCATGGCATCATTTTGATTCAACATCATTCCCTCACGGAATTGGGTAAAGTAAAATAGGAAAGAAAGGAAGGGTGATCTTGTCTTTACTTTTACGGTGAAGGAGAGAAAGCTACTTACCTGAAACACACAAACAGTAAAGCATAAAGTACATAAAAACACGCCTTCGCAATTTCATCAACGTGGATAGGAAGTAGAAGCTTTCTGGTGATGTCAACTTGAAGCACCACTAATATTTAGCCAAGTTTTATTTCCAAAAAGTGAACTCGTTTCTATTTTTATGCCAAGGGAGAGAAAGCTACCTGACAAAAAAAAGGTTGACTCATTTTTATTTTCTCTCCAAAGATGAAAAAAATCATTGTGAAAAGGGTGATCTCATAATCATTGCAAAAAGGGTGATCTCATTTTTACTTTTATGCTGAAGGAGAGAAAGCTAGCTAATGAAAAAAATCAACGACATAGAAAGGGGCATGCAAGACATCACAAATGTTTTTCCTATTATTATTATCATATATTATATTATTATTAATATGGTATTATATTATTTTTGGCGTAGTAGTATTATATTATATTATATTACATTATTAAAAATATACTATTATTAAAATATCTTTTTTTTCTAAAATATATATATATATTTAAATGTGTTTGTTTTTTTGTTTTGGCCAAATAGTGTGATATTATATTATTATTACTTCAATGGCAACATAGTGCCTATCGAAGTTCGACATAAGATATAGATATATATCGACATATTATATTATATTATTATTAAAAATGTACTATTAAAATGATTTTTTTTAAAAAATTGTTTTTTATAAATTAACTACCAACACAAGCTTTTCATTTTCAATCCACCGTTTTAATGGAGGCCACATTTTATCTTAATTGGAATACTAAAATATTTAGCTTTTGAAAAGTCAAGTCATAGTATTAGTACCTAATTGAAAATGAGTGGCAATAAAATTGGCAATGTTTCTTCAAACAAAATACAAGATACAACAAACATGAAATTTGGTGCATAGGCATCTTTTTGATTCAACATCATTCCCTCATGGCATTGGGTAAGTAAAATAGGAAAGAAAGGAAGGGTGATCTCATTTTTATTTTTACGGTGAAGGAGAGAAAGCTACTTACCTCACGCACACGAACAACAAAGCATCAATTACAGAAAAACAAGCCTTCACAATTTGTAGAAGCTTTCTGGTGATGTCAACTTCAAGCACCACTAATATTTAGCCAAGCTTTCTTTCCGAAAAGTGATCTCGTTTTTATTTTTATGCCCAAGGAGAGAAAGCTACCTGATAAAAAAAATGGCTGATCTAGGTTTTATTTTCTCTCCGAAGACGAGAAAAAACATTGTGAAAAGGGTGATCTCATTTTTATTTTTATGTCGAAGGAGAGAAAGCTAGCTGATGAAAAAAATCAACATAGAAAGGGGCATGCAAGACATCGCAACCATTTTTCTTATTATTATTATCATATATTATATTATTTTTGGCTTAGTAGTATTATATTATATTATTATTACATTATTAAAAATGTACTATTATTAAAATATCTATTTTTTTCTAAAATATTTTTAATTTTTTTAATTTTTTAAATTTGTTTGTTTTTGTGTTTTGGCTAAATAGTATTATATTATATTATTATTATTACGTCAATGGCAACATGGTGCCTATAGGAGGTCAACATAAGATATAGATATATATCGACGTATTATATTATATTATTATTATTATTAAAAATGTACTATTATTAAAATGATTTTTTTTTAATTTTCCTTTTTATAAATTAACTACCAACACAAGCTTTTCATTTTCAATCCATTGTCTTAATGGAGGCCACATTTTATCTAAATTGGAATGCTAAAATATTTAGCTTTTGGAAATTCAAGCCATAGTATTAGTACCTAATTGAAAATGAGCGGCAATAAAATTGGTGGCGTTTCTTCAAATAAAATACGAGATACAACAAACGTGAAATTCGGTGCATGGACATCATTCTAATTCAACATCATTCCCTCGCGGCATTGGGTAAGTAAAATAGGAAAGAAAGGAAGGGTGATCTCATTTTTATTTTTACGGCGAAGGAGAGAAAGCTACTTACTTGACGCATGTGAATAGTAAAGCATCAAGTATAGAAAAACACACCTTCACAATTTCATCAACGTGGATAGGAAGTAGAAGCTTTCTGGTGATGCCAACTTCAAGCACCACTAATATTTAGACAAGCTTTCTTTTTGAAAAGCGATCTCATTTTTATTTTTACGCCCAAGGAGAGAAAGCTACCTAACAAAAAAAATGGATGATCTTGTTTATATTTTCTCTGCGAAAATAAAAAAAATCGTTGTGAAAAGGGTGATCTCGTAATCATTGCAAAAAGGATGATCTAATTTTTTATTTTTATGCTGAAAGACAAAAAGCTAGCTGATGAAAAAAATCAACGACGTAGAAAGGGGCATGCAAGACATCGCAACCGTTTTTCTTATTATTATTATCATATATTATATTATTATTAATATGGTATTATAATTTTTTGTCTTAGTAGTATTATATTATATTATTATTACATTATTAAAAATGTACTATTATTAAAATATATTTTTTTGTTTTTTCTAAAATATTTTTTATTTTTTTATTTTTTTAAAATGTGTTTGTTTTTATGTTTTGGCTAAATAGTATTATATTATATTATTATTACGTCAATGGCAACATAGTGCCTATAATAGGTCAACATAAGATATAGATATATATCGATGTATTATGCTATATTATTATTATTATATTATTATAAAAAATATACAAATTAATTTTTTTTTTTTAATTTTCTTTTTTATAAATTAACTACCAACATAAGCTTTTCATTTTCAATCCACTGTCTTAATGGAGGCCACATTTTATCTTAATTGGAATACTAAAATATTTAGCTTTTGGAAAGTCAAGTCATAGTATTAGTACCTAATTGAAAATGAGTGGCGATAAAATTGGCAGTGTTTCTTCAAATAAAATACGAGATACAACAAACATGAAATTCGGTGCATGGGAATCATGTTTTGATTTGGCATCATTCCCTCACGGCATTGGGTAAGTAAAATAGGAAAGAAAGGAAGGGTGATCTCATTTTTATTTTTACGATGAAGGAGAGAAAGCTACTTTCCTGACACACGCGAACAAAAAAGCATCAAATACAAAAAAACATGCCTTCACAATTTAATCAACATGGATAGGAAGTAGAAGCTTTATGTTGATGCCAACTTCAAGCACCACTAATATTTAGCCAAGCTTTCTTTTCGAAAAGTGATCTCGTTTTTATTTTTATGCCCAAGGAGAGAAAGCTACCTAACAAAAAAAAATGGCTGATCTCATTTTTATTTTCTCTCCAAAGATGAAAAAAAGCATTGTGAAAAGGGTGATCTCGTAATCATTGCAAAAAGGGTGATCTCATTTTTATTTTTATGTCGAAGGAGAGTTAGCTAGTTGACGAAAAAATCAACGGCATAGAAAGGGGCATGCAAGACATTGCAACCATTTTTCTTATTATTATTATCATATATTATATTATTATTAATTATATGGTATTATATTATTTTTAGCTTAGTAGTGTTGAGTGTTGTTTGTCATTGATGTCAAAGTAGAACTAGGATGTTGGCAAGATGTCTTAATACTTGTTTCAGGATGGTCTCTGAATACTCTTGCTCATGGTGGTCTAATAGTTCATGCTCTTCATGTTCATGTTACCTCATATTGGTTTGATATATTAGTTTGATATGATTGTCTTCATGTTTCAAGACCATCTTTTTCATGCTTTCCTTCATGCTTATCCAACATATGTTATTATAATCTTGCTTTATGATTCAAAGAGACTTCACATAAAGGTGTTAGGCTTCACATGAAGATGTTCATGCTTCATCCTATGCCAGGAGTTGGTTTATGGTCATCAGGAGTTATGGAATTGAGTTGTCTTTATCAATCAGGAGGTCTTAAGTTCTATTGATTGATTGCTTGTTCAAGAGGTTGATGGCTAGATCATGCAAAGAGTTAAATTGTTGTTCTTCATGTAGAGAAGGCTTTCATGTTGGATAAATTACAAAGGCTATGACAAGGTGTTGGTGTTTAGTTGATGATGGTAATGTGAGCTTTTTTTGCCATCACAAGAGCTTGCTTGATGTCAAACGAAGGAGCAAAGCTTCTTGATATTTGATACTATGCCTTGGAAGTACATTAGGGTTTAATATATGTGTATTTTGTAAAACCCAATCCCTAATAACCTAATTGTCACTACTAAAAAATGGTTGTGTTATGACATGTTATCTTTTATTTTAATTTTTAGTTGACTTGCAATTGCAAGTCATCATCACTTAAGATGACTTGCTTAAGGGGTTTTATACATTGTATGACTGGCCCTTGACCTAAGGGAATCGGTTCACCCGATTGAAGTATTTTGGTTTGAGGGGTAAAATAAAATCTAAGGGATTATGTTTAAAGATGGATGGGCACGTGGACTCACATCAAAGGGGGTGATCCCAGAATAGTGGTTTACACTTTTTGGGACATCCTGATTTTTGCTAAAATCACACATTTTTAGAAAATATAATGATTTAAGTATGTAGTCTTTATTATAAGCTTCTCAAAAAGTATAATTTTAAATATATTTAATTTGATTATTATATTTACTTTTTATTTTTTGTGAATGTAGGTTTTTCACCGAAAATTAAGCTCTTTGTTTTGCACATGTGGAAAAATAGTAGATTACCAAAAAAATCTGAAAAATATGTCTATGCTAGATATTGATGTCCTTGATCCAACACAAAAAATAAAATTGAATTTCGGTAGGTACGAAAAAAGTTATGTTGTATATGGTCTGCCTATGTCTAAATTGTAATTGGTTTGACTTTAAAACTTAATTAAGAAAAAAAAATCCAATAAAACACTATGAAAACAAATAAAAGTGCTAGATATCATATTTACACATCTAAATTAAAAAAAAAAAATTATCCTTCATAGAAAAAAAAGTTATGTTGTATACGGTGAACATCACTCTTTAAAAATGGTGTTTACTATTAAAAACTAGTTTTCGAAGGAGATGGAAAAAGAAATGCAGTCTAATTCCAATTTTTTTTAAAAATATATTTAGAATCTATAGAAAAAATGTCACAAATCACTAGTTTGCATCATATTCAAATTGCTCATGGTTTAGCAACTATAGGTGCCCAAAAGTGAATATTTCTAAGTTAAAAAAATTCAGTTCAATGTCTAGTTTGGCCAAAAATTGTAAACCAGTATTGTGGGATCACCCAAGGCTCATATTTAAAACAATTCAAAACCTCCAATGAACATTCTACTCCATTAAGATTGACGGGAAGACGGCTCTCCAACTGCTTTGTAACAAAATTTGAACATATCAGAAGGCCAAGAGTTTATATAAAAGCCATCCATAGATGATCTTTGCGAGGTTGGATGATTGCATTAGGTACTATAGAGTTGTAATGCCCCGCCACACAACCCTAGAGGAAGTTACAATTCACTACTTAAACGTACCAATTTTTTTTGTTTGTTTAAGTACAAATAACATGTAAGATGAATACACATTGCCAACAACCTCTAAGGCCACGAGACAAAGATTACTTTAAAACCCAAACAACAATTAACATCAATTGAAACCAAAACATTAATCACTTACAGAATTAAGATTACATACATCCCATACAAGATAAATTACAACAACGATAATAAATACCTCAAGATTCCAATTAACAAAATTTAAACAATATGATTACAACACTCATTCCCCAAATGAGGTAAATCCAATAATCATGATTATAATTTACAAATTCCACCTCGATAACAAATGAGGGGTAAAAGAATAAAGATCAACTGAAAAGAACGAAGCCAGAATAGCATCTGGATCAAACGAGCTCTCCAACATGAAAGTCTCGTCCACACGAGCAAGAGCAAAAACCAACAGAGGAAGGTGCACGTTCCACCCAACCAAGTGAAACCTAAAGGCTCACCCCCTGTGCTAGGAGATAGTAACAAGGATTTCCTAGACAAGACCATCTACCACTAGACACAAGCTAACACATAAACTGAACTGAATCAAGGACAAAACCCACATCACTTAACACAATGGTTACAATGCTTCCAGAGTACAAAATCAAATGCAATCACTGCACAAAATAAACCAACGGTACAACACCATACTGGCTGCTATCATAGGAGGAGTGTCATCGCAAAGGTTGCATGGGATCTCTTGGCAAGTCTTCCTAGGTCCCGGCCCCCCTCTAGGGATATCTTGGAAACCTCAACCGACTCCCGGCCCCACATGCACACTAGAGCGGAATTGATTATCTCTCATAAAGACAAGATAACGATCTTGCCATTCCAGGCCTTCCCGACTCATCTCAAGTCTCGTACAAGCCCTTGAGCCAATGAGTGAGGCTAAATTATCTTATTAATGTTCAAAGCTACTCTATCCCTAGTATAAGTTATTTAATTTCCACTTAATTAACTGACTCTCACACGAGTTATCCTGGAACCACTTTGGGCCCGACCCTCGTTGAAAGCCACTCCCCTATCGACAACACATAACTCAACCACATGCCAAGGGTAGACAATGCACTAACACTTATCACAAATAATCAAAACACCTCAATAGGTAACACCACTACGGATGTCCAAAACTGAAACCAAAGCGTGCACGACCCAAGGCTAACACAAGGTTGACTAACATAATGACAACCCACATAACAAACTGAAACACGACTCAACCTTAAGCCATAAGGTCACACAACCTGTCGTGGTAACCAGGTTTCCACTGAAACATAACTCAACCAAATAAATACAACCTCTCCATTCAAGGAGGTAACAAACCAAGGAGACTCACTCCAAACACTAGAGGCAACAATGTCACATAATCCACTCCAAACACTGGAGGAAACCAAAATACAAAAACAAATCCTTCTAAAGGAGGCACAAATTACATAACCCTCTCCTAATCCCAAGGAGACACACACCATCCTCGTTCGTGAAAACCGGGTGAAACAATTTGGTGTAACTATGCACATACTCCACAACACATCAAGGTTAGCTCATGTACAACGACCAATACCAATAAATGAACTCCTATCTGGAAGACTTTCAAAAAATTCACTCTAATCCCACAACATCGTAGATGAACATTATAACACTACACGTATTTCAGACAGTTAAATAAACTATTGTTCGGATTTCCTAAATCCAGTCAATCATAGTTTCCATTACTTGCATTTATCCAATCAATTGAACCCATTTCTTTTCACAACATAGAAATATTCAAAGAACAGATCATATACTCTAAATTTCACAACCATATTCCAAAATCAAGACATTTTAATAAATCACATCATCAAATTAAAATTAAACCAATCAATAACTCCACATCTCACAGTCATATACTGTAAATAAATCCACTTGATTTATAGAATATTTGGATTTAATAAAATTACTCTTTATTTCGAAATAACAATAAATCAAACAACTCAATCTCATATGATTCATTAAATCATTCATTACTTCTAAGTTTAACCATTATATGCATGAACCAAATATTTTAATTTAATAAGCTCCTCTGATTAAAATAAATCATTCGTTATCTCTAAGTCTCACGATCATGTACTATAAATAAAATCACTTGATTAACGAAACATTTAGATTGAATAATAAGTTCCTTCTTACTCTAAGTTTCGCCACTATATTCTATAATTGAAACATCGTAATAAATGTCATTTAGATCAAATAAATCAGTCTTTATTTCAACTCAACATTAAATAACTCAACTAAGTCTTATCTCTACTTGAATACGAATACCTTCCAACAAATATACCTAGTAGTACATACTCAATGTATTTCCTGTTATATATTTAAATGTTTAAATCACATTGTCAACATTAAAGAATTTAAACCGATAGTTTGGTTCTACTTGATTAGTCTATAATTAATCAAAATCAATCTTAAAACGAAAACGTTTGACTATGCATCAGTATAATTTCCGCTTGTACAAATGGGATGATAATTGCAAAGTTCCTATTTTAAATGTTGAAACATCATTTAAACATATGCTTCTAACATTATTTTAATATTCTAATATTTCCTGATTAACCATAAACATCAAAAAATAAAATTTCTAAATAAGGAAATTTGATCATCATTCAACTCTATTCAATACTTGTTAAATTATCTAAGGTTCACTTGGCACCATTAAAGTATTAAATTTAATATTTTATTCCGTTTACTCAATCCTAGATACGGATTAAAATACCCTTTTAAAATAACACTATTCATTAAAATAACGATTCAATTCTAAATATATCAATGCTATAATTTATTTAAAAGAATCCCTATTTAAAATGATTTAAACATCTTTTAAATGTCTAAATTAACAAAATGTTATCACTATAATCCATTTGATTATACTTTAATACCATATTATCCCATATTATAAAATATTAAATATTATATATAATATTAATTTATTAAATATTTAATATTTAATATTAAGTATATAATATTAAATATTAAACATATTAATATTAAATATTAAATATATAATATTAATATTATAAATATAATATAAAATATGATATAATTTACAAACACAAAACTTAAAATAAAATTAATTTCTTTTTCTTTAAAAAAGATTAAGGGTCGAAACCCTAAGGGTGGGCACGCAGCCTTGCCTCCCCGTGGTCGGCGGGGCTGTGTGCTCCGCACATAGTCCATTCGCCTCCCACGGCGGTGGGGCTGTGTGCAAAGCACACAGTCCATCCGTCGCCCACAGGCGGCGGAACTATGTGCATCGCACAAAGTGACCGTTGCCTGCGGGTGGCGGGGCTATGCGCTGAGCACACAGTGCCCGCTTTCCACCGGCGGTGGCGGGGGTTGGCCTCCCCAGCCTCCCACAAAATAAATAACATTTATTTTTATTTGTATTTTTAAAATACAAATACACTCCCCACAAAGAAACCCATTAAGAACTTCACAAAAAGAAAAAACCAGGGGTATTTTCCAGAAATTTAATAAATGGAAACCCTAGTATTTTTAAAAATGAACTTGTGGGTCTTATTGTGCAAATTCCCAATAAAAACTTGCAACAAAACAATGGATTTTTCAGCACAACCATAGGGTTTAGATTTTTGTTTTGACAACAAAACTCTTTTGGTTTTCATTTCATTTTTTTTTTCCATTGTTGATTCTAGTTTTGGTTTTCTTTTCAAAATCTCAACACAAAATGCAAGTTTTCGAACAAATAACTCATAGGTTTCATTGGATTCAAACAACATTTCAAGATTTCTAAATAGCATAAAGAGGATCTAATCTATTTTCAAAATGGACAAGCAAGAATAAGAGGAACCTGTTTTTTCCTCCAAGACTTGAAGCCTTCACCATGGTGTTTTCCAATCCTTCCATTGAATCCAACTCAAGCAAAATTCTCCATCTCCTTCACAATTCCCAGCCAAAAACATAGCCAAGCCCCTTTTCCCCAAATTGAAAGATTGAAGATTTAATGAGATCCCCTTTTCTCCAAATAGGGTTTTTCCCAAATTATTCACAAATTGAAATTCAAATTAAATTTCAATTTTCAAATTCAAAAACAAATATCTTTTACCAAAAAAGTCAACTATTTCCAAAAATATCTTTTCTACCCCAAAGTCATTGCATTGAAAATATTTGGAATTTTAAATAACTTAAACAATTTTCAATTTTCTAAATAGAATTCAACATATTTTAAAACCTTCTTTTCACACAAACTAATTTAAATCTTTTAACACTTTTTAATTCAAGGAATAACTTAATCAATTCCACAATTAATTTAATTCATCAATAAAATAAATCTAATCCTTATTTTATTAACTAAATTAAATTAATTAATAAAGTAACATTCCTAGCATTGTAACCAAATATATTTAAGCCACAAATTAGCAACACAAGCCATTATAACTTGAATTTAATTAAAGACCAAGGTGACCTGGGCAACATGAAACAACCAAACCTGACTACAACCCGCCGACACAGTGTGACTAGGGTAACGACTTGACACAGAAAACGTAGCTACTATCTCCCAATCAATTCCGTTGGTCAATGGACACGCTCAAACCTGGAAACTAGGTGGAGTCGATGTCTTGTACCTGCATCCTGCACACAATACGTGTGTCGAACATGCATATAATATATTAAAACACACTATGAAGAGGAAATCGTGGAATCACAGGGCGCTCACACGTGAGTGATGTGATCTCGTCCCCTTCACCAATACAACATCGCTAACTGACGCATCTAATCATCACTGATATAATCAAAGCATGAACATCAATAATTCACACCCATGCTAATTTAATCCATAACATGAAATAATAATAACATCTGATTAAAGTGCCATCACATCAAATATAATGTTTACATCGCTTAACAATTAGCGGTCAATAGTAATCAAGTTTATAACCAACGTGCTAACAAAGCAAAACATACATAACGAACATTGTTCGATCAAAAGAACAAAATGGAGGGGTGTTACATCCTCCCCCCTAGGGTCAGGCTTACTCCTGGAAGCCTGCAAGTACCCCTAGCACAACTTCATACAATCACATATAGTGCGATAACATTACAAAGTTTACTCAAGCCAAGGTATGCGACATTATCACTTCAACATTCATTTAACATTTTGCATTTTGAATCTAGGTACAATAATCGAACATCAAAATGATTTCTTAAAACTTAACAATAAAGTTGGGGACTATAGGCCTCACCAACAAGATGCACCTATTACGTAATTATCATTAACATGCAATGGTTTCACTAATCCTTTTCTTTCTCTAAACTTTTACTTACTGCAAAATGATTCCCTATTCAGATTAAACATTTTCCATGATTATGAATGCAACTTGGGGACTTAGGTCCTTTACCCAAGGCTTGATCTAGGAAACAAACCTTCATGATTACATAAACATTTTCTCATAAGATACCACATACTATGGGTTTTCAATACACCACACACTCAAGGACGGGCATCTTTGTTAAACCAATGAGAAGAGAGGGAAGGAGAGAGAATAATTTACAATTCTAACATAAGCACTATTGCAAACATGGTCTCATCATCATACAATCACTTTCACACAAGTGCATGGATCAAAAGAGAGCCTGCACAAACTCTATGAACTAACAACATGATCAATCATTTTCATTACCATATTTATAATCTCAATAAAATATACATGCAAAAGAAACTTCAAAACCACAAAGGGTCAATCAAGTAATCATTAACATAAGGAGGTAAAGCACAAGAAGACATGCACCAGAAACTTGCATGGTGAAAAGAAACAACAAAACTCCAAAGGAGAATGCACACAAAAGGAACTTCTTGGCACCTTCAAGGTCACACAAACTTTCCAAGACCATGAACAAAGAAACCAAGCAAGGGAAATTTTAGGCGACACATGTCACTTGTAACCCACCAACAAACACACTACAACCACACTCAAGAACCACTCAAGGGTCTAATCCTTTTACACAACGAAAGAGCCAAGCAACAAGAAGGAAGCCAAACAAAACACACCTCTTGGTAGGCTTGCAAGCCTAACCCTCACAAAAGCATTCAACAAAAGACATGCAAGGGTGGAAACAACAACAAAACTGATTGTCGTCCACCACACACAACACATCAAAATCACACACTACACAATCGTCCATAATGCATTCTTCCAATAGAAAGGATATCGGTGCATTGCGCACTACACCGAGGATCCTATCCTTTCCACTGGTTTCCTGCACCATTGAACCTATACCACTTAACGACAACTTCTGAGCAAACAAGAGAAATCAACCCAAAAGGAAAACAACACGAAAGAGAAAAACAACTAGGTCAATACAATGGGCTCATAGTGCCCAGAGTATAAACCTACACAAATTACAACATAATGGGTCCAACATAATCCCAGAGTTCCCAGTGTTTAAACCTGGGCTCTGATACCATGTGTAATGCCCCGCCATGCAACCCTAGAGGAAGTTGCAATTCACTACTTAAACGCACCAATTTTTTTTTTGTTTAAGTACTTATAACATGTAAGATGAATACACATTGCCAACAACCTCTAAGGCCACGAGACAAAGATTACTTTAAAATCCAAACAACAATTAACATCAATTGAAACCAAAACATTAATCACTTATAGAATTAAGATTACATACATCCCATACAAGATAAATTATAACAAGGATAATAAATACCTAAAGATTCCAATTAACAAAATTTAAACAATATGATTACAACACTCATTCCCTGAATGAGGTAAATCCAATAATCATGATTACAATTTACAAATTCCACCTCGATAACAAATGAGGGGTAAAAGAATAAAGATCAACTGAAAAGAACGAAGCCAGAATAGCATTTGGATCCAATGAGCTCTCCAACATGAAAGTCTTGTCCACACGAGCAAGAGCAAAAACCAACAGAGGAAGGTGCACGTTCCACCCAACCAAGTGAAACCAAAAGGCTCACCCCCTGTGCTAGGATATAGTAACAAGGATTTCCTAGACAAGACCATCTACCACTAGACACAAGCTAACACATAAACTGAACTGAATCAAGGACAAAACCCACATCACTTAACACAATGGTTACAATGCTTCCAGAGTACAAAATTGAATGCAATCACTGTACAAAATAAACCAACAGTACAACACCATACCGACTGCTGTCATAGGAGGAGTGTCATCGCAAAGGTTGCATGGGATCTCCTGGCAAGTCTTCCTAGGTCCCGACCCCCCTCTAGGGATATCCTGGAAACCTCAACCGACTCCCGGCCCCACATGCACACCAGAGCAGAATCGATTATCTCTCATAAAGACAAGATAACGATCTTGCCATTCTAGGCCTTCCCGACTCATCTCAAGTCTCGTACAAGCCCTTGAGCCAATGAGCGAGGCTAAATTATCTTATTAATGTTCAAAGCTACTCTATCCCTAGTATAAGTTATTTAATTTTCACTTAATTAACTGACTCTCACATGAGTTATCCTGGAACCACTTTGGGCCCGGCCCTCATTGAAAGCCACTCCCCTATCGACAACACATAACTCAACCACATGCCAAGGGTAGACAATGCACTAACACTTATCACAAATAATCAAAACACCTCAACAGGTAACACCACTACGGATGTCCAAAACTGAAACCAAAGCCTGCACGACCCAAGGCTAACACAAGGTTGACTAACATAATGACAACCCACATAACAAACTAAAACACGACTCAACCTTAAGCCATAAGGTCACACAACCTATCGTGGTAACTAGGTTTCCATTGAAACATAACTCAACCAGATAAATACAACCTCTCCATTCAAGGAGGTAACAAACCAAGGAGACTCACTCCAAACACTGGAGGCAACAATGTCACATAATTCACTCCAAACATTGGAGGAAACCAAAATACAAAAACCACTCCTTCTAAAGGAGGCACAAATTACATAACCCTCTCCTAATCCCAAGGAGACACACACCATCCTCGTTTGTGAAAACCGGGTGAAACAATATGGTGTAACTATGCACATACTCCACAACACACCAAGGTTAGCTCATGTACAATGACCAATACCAATAAATGAACTCCTATCTGGAAGACTTTTAAAACATTCACTCTAATCCCACAACATTGGGGACGAACATTATAACACTACACGCATTTCAGACAGTTAAATAAACTATTGTTTGGATTTCCTAAATCCAGTCAATCATAGTGTCCATTACTTGCATTTATCCAATCAATTGAACCCATTTATTTTCACAACATAGAAATATTCAAAGAACAGATCATTTACTCTAAATTTCACAACCATATTCCAAAATCAAGACATTTTAATAAATCACATCATCGAATTAAAATTAAACCAATCAATAACTCCACGTCTCACAGTCATATACTATAAATAAATCCACTTGATTTATAGAATATTTGGATTTAATAAAATTACTCTTTATTTCGAAATAACAATAAATCAAACAACTCAATCTCATATGATTCATTAAATCATTCATTACTTCTAAGTTTAACCATTATATGCATGAACCGAATATTTTAATTTAATAAACTCCTTTGATTAAAATAAATCATTCGTTATCTCTAAGTCTCACGATCATGTACTATAAATAAAATCACTTGATTAACAAAACATTTAGATTGAATAATAAGTTCATTCTTACTCTAAGTTTCGCCACTATATTCTATAATTGAAACATCGTAATAAATGGCATTTAGATCAAATAAATCAGTCTTTATTTCAACTCAACATTAAATAACTCAACTAAGTCTTATCTCTACTTGAATACGAATACCTTCCAACAAATATACCTAGTAGTACATACTCAATGTATTTCCTATTATATATTTAAATGTTTAAATCACATTGTCAACATTAAAGAATTTAAACCAATAGTTTGGTTCTACTTGATCAGTCTATAATTAATCAAAATCAATCTTAAAACGAAAACGTTTGACTATGCATCAGTATAATTTCCACTTGTACAAATGGGATGATCATTGCAAAGTTCCTATTTTAAATGTTGAAACATCATTTAAGCATATGCTTCTAACATTATTTTAATATTCTAATATTTCCTGATTAACCATAAACATCAAAAAATAAAATTTCTAAATAAGGAAATTTGATCATCATTCAACTCTATTCACTACTTGTTAAATTATCTAAGGTTCACTTGGCACCATTAAAGTATTAAATTTAATATTTTATTCTGTTTGCTCAATCCTAGATATGGATTAAAATACCCTTTTAAAATAACACTATTCATTAAAATAACAATTCAATTCCAAATATATCAATGCTATAATTTATTTAAAACAATCCCTATTTAAAATGATTTAAACATCTTTTAAATGTCTAAATTAACAAAATGTTATCACTATAATCCATTTGATTATACTTTAATACCATATTATCCCATATTATAAAATATTAAATATTATATATATAATATTAATTTATTAAATATTTAATATTTAATATTAAGTATATAATATTAAATATTAAACATATTAATATTAAATATTAAATATATAATATTAATATTATAAATATAATATAAAATATGATATAATTTACAAACACAAAACTTAAAATAAAATTAATTTCTTTTTCTTTAAAAAAGATTAAGGGTCGAAACCCTAAGGGTGGGCACGCAGCCTTGCCTCCCCGTGGTCGGCGGGGCTGTGTGCTCCGCACATAGTCCATTCGCCTCCCACGGTGGTGGGGCTGTGTGCAAAGCACACAGTCCATCCGTCGCCCACAGGCGGCAGAACTATGTGCTTCGCACACAGTGACCGTCGCCTGCGGGCGGCAGGGCTGTGTGTTGAGCACACAGTGCCCGCTTTCCGCCGATGGTGGCGGCGGGGGTTGGCCTCCCCAACCTCCCACAAAATAAATAACATTTATTTTTATTTGTATTTTTAAAATACAAATACACTCCCCACAAAGAAACCCATTAAGAACTTCACAAAAAGAGCAAACCAGGGGTATTTTCTAGAAATTTAATAAATGGAAACCCTAGTATTTTTAAAAATGAACTTGTGGGTCTTATTGTGCAAATGCCCAATAAAAACTTGCAACAAAACAATGGATTTTTCAGCACAACCATAGGGTTTAGATTTCTGTTTTGACAACAAAACTCTTTTGGTTTTCATTTCATTTTTATTTTTTCCATTGTTGATTCTAGTTTTGGTTTTCTTTTCAAAATCTCAACACAAAAATGCAAATTTTCAAACAAATAACTCATAGGTTTCATTGGATTCAAACAACATTTCAAGATTTCTAAATAGCATAAAGAGGATCTAATCTATTTTCAAAATGGACAAGCAAGAATAAGAGGAACCTGTTTTTTCCTCCAAGACTTGAAGCCTTCACCATGGTGTTTTGTAATCCTTCCATTGAATCCAACTCAAGCAAAATTCTCCATCGCCTTCACAATTCCCAGCCAAAAACATAGCCAAGCCCCTTTTCCCCAAATTGAAAGATTGAAGATTTAATGAGATCCCCTTTTCTCCAAATAGGGTTTTTCCCAAATTATTCACAAATTGAAATTCAAATTAAATTTTAATTTTCAAATTCAAAAACAAATATCTTTTACCAAAAAAGTCAACTATTTCCAAAAATATCTTTTCTACCCCAAAGTCATTGCATTGAAAATATTTGGAATTTTAAATAACTTAAACAATTTTCAATTTTCTAAATAGAATTCAACATATTTTAAAACCTTCTTTTCACACAAACTAATTTAAATCTTTTAACACTTTTTAATTCAAGGAATAACTTAATCAATTCCACAATTAATTTAATTCATCAATAAAATAAATCTAATCCTTTTTTAATTAACTAAATTAAATTAATTAATAAATTAACATTCCTAGCATTATAACCAAATATATTTAAGCCACAAATTAGCAACACAAGCCATTATAACTTGAATTTAATTAAAGAACAAGGTGACCTGGGCAACATGAAACAACCAAACCCGACTACAACGCGATGACACGCTGTGACTAGGGTAATGACTTGACACAGAAAACCTAGCTACTATCTCCCAATCAATTTTTGTTGGTCAATGGACACGCTCAAACCTGGAAACCAGGTGGAGTCGATGTCTTGTACTTGCATCCTGCACACAATACGAGTGTCGAACATGCATATAATATATTAAAAGACACCGTGAAGAGAAAATCGTGGAATCACAGGGTGCTCACACGCGAGTGATGTGATCTCGTCCCCTTCACCAATACAACATCGCTAACTGACACATCTAATCATCACTGATATAATCAAAGCATGAACATCAATAATTCACACCCATGCTAATTTAATCCATAACATGAAATAATAATAACATCTGATTAAAGTTCCATCACATCAAATATAATGTTTACATCGCTTAACAATTAGCGGTCAATAGTAATCAAGTTTATAACCAACATGCTAACAAAGAAAAACATACATAACGAACATTGTTCAATCAAAAGAACAAAATGGAGGGGTGTTACAAGAGTCATAACTACATAACCATGTGCAGATTGCAAGACTTGGTGAGGCAAATTATGTTTTTGAAAAGCTTGTAGTTGAAGAGGGTTTCTCAATGAATCGGTGAAGGTTTTTAAAACAGGCAATGTGTATTGGAGTACTGATGCATTATTTGAAGGGTGATCTGACATTTGTTTGCAGGATATTGAAATACCAATGGTCTAAGTAAGTCATGTTGTTGAAATAGTAAACTTTAGATGTTGTGTATGCTTGCATAAATTCATTGAGACTTGGACATGATCAAAATAATTTTCTATGAGATGAAATGAGAACTAACTGTGCTTTTGAATGGTGAAAGATACAAAGGTTTATAGTTTGAAAGGTTGAATGAAGATGCAGGGAAATAAGAGAAATTACTTTGTTAAGTGATTGTTTCATGATATTGTTGTAATTGGGAGTTTATCTTTGTTATAATGTCCTTTTATAGTGATGAACATGTAAAAGGAGACATAAGGTGTTGAAGTGATTTGTAGAGAGTACTAACAAGTTATGTAGGGGAATTGAAATGTTATGCAATCTTTGATAAATAATGTTGTATGTATGATGAAGAGAGTTATGTCATTTGATGTATTGTAGAGAATCAGGGCAACCCCCTTAATTGAGTTTTTCTTTCTTATGCAGTTGTATATGCCAGTGAGGAACTTGTTTTTGCCAGTGAGACAATTGTATGTATGCCAGTGAGGAAAGTTTATTTAGGTGTGAGGCTTTGTATTCCAGTGAGGCAAATGCATGTATGCTAGTGAGGCAAGTGTATTCCAATGAGGCTTTGTAATTGGGAGATTCAGCTAAGCCGGTGAGGCAATTTTCCCGAGTGGTTTTTCATTCCTATGAGGGTTTTCCATTTATAAATTATTGTGTTATGGTGTATCTTGTTAGTGGTCTAATTGGTTTGCATGGTCAATTTTTTAGTCTTGTTTCTTTGTGGTTCAAGTCAAAGTCAAATTGGTTGAAGTATCTTGATTCTCTCTCTCTCTTGTCAACCAAGTAGTTTAAAGGTGTAAAAAGGTTAAAAGATTATAGACCACTAATTCACTCCCCCCCTCTCAATGATCCTGGTACTCCAACAAGTAGTATTATATTATATTATTATTACATTATTAAAAATGTAATATTATTAAAATATCTTTTTTTGTTTTTTCTAAAATATTTTTTGTTTTTTTTTAAATGTGTTTGTTTTTGTGTTTTGGCCAAATAGTATTATATTATTATTATTATTATTATATCAATGGAAACATAGTGCCTATAGGAGGTCAGCATAAGATATAGATATATATCGACGTATTATATTATATTATTATTAAAAATGTAGTATTATTAAAATGATTTTTTTAATTTTCTTTTTTTATAAATTAACTGCCAACACAAGCTTTTCAT
Organism: Sequoia sempervirens; assembly: GCA_007258455.2. Taxonomy (NCBI): domain Eukaryota; kingdom Viridiplantae; phylum Streptophyta; class Pinopsida; order Cupressales; family Cupressaceae; genus Sequoia; species Sequoia sempervirens. The sequence continues at coordinate 23,004 of VDFB02299235.1, forward strand.
TTTCAATCCACCATCTTAATGGAGGCCACATTTTATCTTAATTGGAATACTAAAATATTTAGCTTTTGGAAATTCAAGTCATAGTATTAGTACCTAATTGAAAATGAGCGGCGATAAAATTGGCGATGTTTCTTCAAATAAAATACGAGATACAACAAATGTGAAAGTCGGTGCATGAGCATCATTTTGATTCAACATCATTCCCTCATGACATTGGGTAAGTAAAATAGGAAATAAAGGAAGGGTGATCTCATTTTTATTTTTACGGTGAAGGAGAGAAAGCTACTTACCTAACGCACGCAAACAACAAAGCATCAAGTACAGAAAAGCAAACCTTCACAATTTCACCAATGTGGATAGGAAGTAGAAGCTTTCTCATGATGTCAACTTCAAGTACCACTAATATTTAGCCAATCTTTCTTTCCAAAAAGTGATCTCGTTTCTATTTTTACGTCCAAGGAGAGAAAGCTACCTGACAAAAAAATGGATGATCTCATTTTTATTTTCTCTCTAAAAATGAAAAAAATATTGCAAAAAGGGTGATCTCGTAATTATTACGAAAAAGGGTGATCTTGTTTTTATTTTTATGTCGAAGGAGAGAGTTATCTGATGAAAAAAAATCAACAACGTAGAAAGTGGCATGGAAGACATTGCAACCGTTTTTTTACCTTCTTTTGTGTCGAAGTGAGAAACAAAAAAACACAAAAACAAACACATTTTAGAAAAAAAAATAGAATAAACAAAAAATCATTTTAAGAATAGTAATTTTTTTTAATAATGTAATAATACTATAATATAATACTACATAGAGAAAACACAAAAAATACACATTTTTTAAACAAACAAAAAAAATAGAATAAACAAAAAAATCATTTTAAGAATAGTAAATTTTTAATAATTTAATAATAGTATAATATAATATTACATAGTCAAAACACAAAAAAAAAACACATGTTAGAAATAAGAAAAATAAATAAATAAAAAACATTTTAGAAAAAAATGAAAAAACAAAAAAAACCATTTTAATTAGCCGATAGACTATTATAGGTGGGAAATCCCACCGTAATTGTTTGATGCCAGAAAATGATGTCACTTCCCGGTTAGAAGGATGCCAAAAAGTAAAAGGTACAGGAATGGCATAATTTCTCCACGTAGGAGATTAAAAAAAATAGAAGTTTCTATTTTTCTTAGGATAGGTGTGCATGTTGGAGGAGATAAGATTAAGAGATTAGTTTTGTTTTTTTTTAGCTTTATTTTTATAATTGTTTCAAAGCAGCTTTGCTTCTTATTGAATTCTCTTCAAGACCTCTATAAATATGAGGCATATGTAATTGTTTTATCGTCAGAAAATAAAAGGTTGTGTGTTTGGCTATAAGCTCATCATCCTTTCTTTTGTTTTTTTATTGCTATAACACTTTATAGTTTTTTGTTTTCTCCGTCTTTTCCTAACCAACAATTGCAGAGGCGACGGCTAATACAAGTGTTACATGTTGGGTTGTTCATCTAAGTTTCTTCTATTATCACACAAAGGGCATCAAGCATCAATGGAAAACCTTAATTTCAGACAAAAGAAAAGATGAAAGGATAAGAATGTCATTGTTTGATATTATGTGTTTTGGTATGTTTGTTTCATCCTTTCATTCTCACTAATCACAAACTAAAAAATTTGGACTATGTATGCTTAAATAGGCAAGGATTCTTTAGGAATATGGGTTGTCCATGTAGTTCTCTTTGTCCTTTTGGAACAGCTAAAGGGTTGAATAAATACAATAGAGTTGAATCTAAGTTTTTGTATCTATATTAATATATAAATAGTGAGGAATTTGGCACAAGGAAATTGTGTGGTTATGTTGCTTCAGTTTTGAGTAAAGTGGTTGTGAGCTATTTTAGAGGAGCTGGTTATTTAAAGCAAATCAGAAGTAAAACCACCAAAATAGAATAATTTAAAGTAACCTTAAGATCTACTTGAAGACATCACAAAAATCAGTAGAATAGGGTAATTTTCAGTAATCTCAAGAGCATCTTGAATATATCATAAATAAGATATACCTATATGCTTTTTTGGTTATATTTCTTAGTGGAGATTTCCCATGCATCCACTTACCTTTGTGGTTGGTTGTCACTGTATTGAGTCTTGTTCAAGCCTTCAATAAGATGTGCTAGAAATTAATGGTCTTGGTTAATAGAACTTGATTATGATCTTAGAAGAGTGTCAATGTGTTAAAGGGATTTTTGCAACTAAATATTTAGAGATTATTATGTTAGAGAATGTAACATATTTAAATGGAAGCGAACAATTTTTTTTTTAACAAAGGAACTTCACACAAGAACCCTGTAACATTCCTGTGAAAAAACCAATCTTTCCTCTTCCCATTAATCCCAATATTCTTTCCGTGAAAAAAATCTCAAATAAAATCCCCTAAAATTAACTAACACTTGTCACATAAGATATCTTCTTAATCAAAGATATTTTCATTATGCATTTATAACTTAGCTTGCATGTAATCAAAATTGAGCCATTAGTTCGAACTTCAACATTCTACTCAAGATCACTTTTTAAACTCCAAGTCAAAATTCATAACATGAAGAAAACAATTCTTTTAAAATATTTTCTTTTCCTAAATTTAAATTTGCACAATTAAAATTAACAAATGCATTTAATTAAATATCCCGTTTTTAGTATTTAGATCACAATATAATTTCAAAATAAATTTAAATAATTTAAACTATGCACTTAATCAAAACAACTCTAATTAATTAATTAATTTAATCAACAAGCTTAATTTAATTAATTGATTTATCCACTTAATAAGATAAATTTAATCAAAAGAATTAAATTACCTTACCAGATGAATTAAATTAAATTAATTAAATTAAATAACAATTTTTAACAACTTTAATCTAAAATACATAAATTAACATTTAAAACATTTAAACATTAATTTTCACAAACAATCTCGCAAGATAATAAATTATCAAACAACCAAAGACCATGACACAACAACCAACCAACCATGAACTGACGACACACTATGACTGGGTTTGTGGTTTGACAAGGCCACTCCGTTACTATCTCCCTATCAACATAATTGTTGGGAAAATGGACACGCTCAGACCTGTGAAGCCAGGTGGAGACGATGTCCTGTACCTGCAATCCTGCAAACAAGACGAATGTCGAACATGCATATAAACATAACAGACACACCGTGAAGATAAATTGTGGAATCACAGGGCACTCACATATGAGTGATGTAATCCCGTCATCTTCACCAAGAAAGTCACACAAAACTAACAAGAATAAAGCATCCATAAATCATCATATAAATGTACATCAATATTTCCAAATAGCAACTATGTTAATCCATAAGAATAACATAAATCATAAGTAACACATAAAGTATCATCACAGCAAAGTATAACATCAACATCGCTCTAATGTCAGCGATCATAAAATAATAACAAGGTATCAAGAATTATTCTAATAAGATACTATCAAACATCATAAGCAAATCTAAACACATAGTAGCAACATATGGAAGGGCATTACAGTATTGGTTAATAGATCTTGATTACAATCTTAGAAGAGTGTCTATGTGTTAAAGGGATTTTTGCAACTAAATATTTAGAGATTATTATGTTAGAGAAGCTATTCGGTGCTATTGTTGTATGGTGTATGGTACTACCTGGTGATGATACTAATTCAATGCCTATGTTATTGGGGTATTATCAAGATATAACTCCATATTTAGAGGGTTATTAGCCTAGAGTGGTTCAATCCTTGTGATTTATAGTAGTATTATGATTGGAGTTGTCAATGTTTGACGTGCCATGGGGATTTCCTTCAACATTTTTAAGTTAGGACCTCTATCATCAAGTTATTATGTGAGAGAAAGAAGTTTGATAAGGTAGCCATCCAAAAGTAATTTGATGGATTGTCTTGTTATGACAATTATTATAGTCATGTGTTATGGAGATTTCTTTATGCAATTTAAATATAGGACTTCAGATTCATATTATGTTTCACCAAACACAACTGGTGGGAGCTATCGTGTTCACAAACTTGTTTCTCAAGGAACCAACATTTCCTTCCAACAATTATCTTTTGGTCTAATAACTAGAAGTAATTAAATAAGTTCAAAAAATATTTTTGAGTACATTCCTTGTAATGTACCCTTTTGGGAAACCCCTAATTTGTGCCCACAATTAGCATTTTGGATGTTTGAAACAATTGTGTCTAATGCTGGAATTTCACTCAGATTTCTTGTTTCTTTGAAATTTCAATGGAGCATTAAGTATTGATCCATCCAGCAATGTGGAGAAGCTGATTATTTTGGCAACAGCCAAGCATGTCGTCATTTTTGTTTGCATGCATGCCTACCATATCATGTGTATTTTATTTTATGTTTTTACAGTTGTTCAGTCCTTCAAAACATACATTATTTGTTAGTCTCATGCTTTGTAGCATTTGCTGACTGTGACATCATAAGATATAGCACAGGTATGGAGTTTTTGGATTATTTTTTATTTTTTATTCAATTTTTTGTCCATTATTTGGTTGAATCGCTTGATTTTTTGTGTTTTTTTTAATGCAGCCCAGTAGGGTTGGCGATTGAGTGTAGAAGCTGATAGTTACAACTTCCTTCTTATCTCTATGCACAAAGACAAAGTTAAAAGGAGTGGGTACCATTGGGACAATTATTCATGGGAATTTTTTGCCTGTATTTTTTATTATTTTAAATTGAATTGAAATTGCATTGATGTGAATTGGACATCCAATAATAAACCTAGAAGCCAAGATGGAAGCCACTATAAATCAGGACATCCAATAATAAACCTTATTACGTTATTATTATTATAATTAACAATCAACTTTATGATGATTTTGATGTTGCTTCATTTGTATTAATGTACATGCTGCAGATGCCACATGCCTTACAAATTTGTAGAAACAAATCCTTAAATATTTAACTAAATTATAAATCCGATGGAAAACTACAGAGTGTGAATCAGGGTATATATTTTGGATGATGTGGATGCCATTTTACAATCAGATGTTCAATAAAGAATAGTGATAATAGAAAGTATATTAATATATAGTTATGAACTTAAATAAAAAAATATAAAATTATACTAAACAAAAGAGATTGGATTTTTTATGAACAAAATCTATCCACATAGTTTACCATCCATCTTTATTTAATATATATAATAAAACAAGTGAAATAGTTAGAGTTTTTAGAATTTAGAAAATCAAGTATAAAAATAAATATTCTAAATTTATTATTTCATATAAAAGAAAGTTTCTAAATTAAAAGACATAAAATTTAAAAAACATTTAAAATATTTTTAAAATAAGATATTCCTTACATTTCTATATAAATTTATTTAATTAATCTTTCCCAATCAAAATAATAATTATTTATAAAGATAAGTTGTTAAAAAATGTTAAATTACTACACAAAAAAAGTTCACTTATTGTTGGAGCATCAATTCCACTTTTACAGATTTCTCTTTTGCAGATATTTGCTACATACCATGCCAAAATCAACTACAAGGATGAGGTATCAAGACTCAAGCATACATATCAATCAACAACATCGACATCAACGGCTTCAGTATAGTCAACTTCTTACGGTAGTCAATGGCTTCAATATAGTCAACTTCTTATGGTAATTTTGTTCATACATTGGGAAAAATATTTTCTAATAATAGTAATACTATAAATTAAATACATAGAAATCATTATATAACTAAAAAAAAAAAGTGTTTAAAATATGTCTAGCTTTCCTCTTACATAATTATGCATTTTAGCTATTTACTTAAGCTACAATTTTTTTTCCATAATTTGACACCTAATCAACACATCTAACCATTCCATTGCTTTTGTTCTATAGGTTTTGAAGACAAATGACATGTATCATAGAACCTCATGGTCAACCACCAACAATTGTATTATACATAACCAATCTCTTGAGTTAGTGATTTTCATGTGTCATAAAATAGTTTTTGTATTATAAAAATATTTTCCCACAACATGCGATTTTCCATTATGTTACATTCGGTTACAAGGTATTTCATTAACCAACAACAACTATATTTAATCCAATCGACCTTTTAAGTTATAGGTTTTCTTTCATTGTACAAAAAATATTATGTTGTGACACCATTTAGCATAGCATACCGATTTAAATAAAGTTCCATTTGTTCATATTCAAATCTTCTCGCATCCCATCATCAATTGACTTTTGTTATAAATAGTTAGTCTTAAGAAAAAGAAATTTACATTTTCTTGCGATTTTTCCCCCTACCCTTCAATATACTGCGAGAGTATATCCTGCTATTGGCGTAACCATTGCACCTTGTTGAGGTGAAAGCACCAGTAATAATATATTTTTAATAATGATATAATATATGACAATAATAAGATATATATTGACGTATTTTATATAGATTATATTTAAGATATATATACTATTTATTATTTTCTTAAGAGAAATGGTAGTCATAGCTTAAGTTTTACCCTTATACATATTTAAAATTAATATAATTTTCATTAAGAGGATGGGGATATATTCCCTTTTTCTTTAATGAGGAAATATTTAAAGGTGAGAAGACTCTTAAGAAAAAGACTAAAGTGAATGGGGTCTACGTGGAGCTTCAAATTGGGAATTTTTGTCATGCCCTAAATTTACACCCGGACAAAATGCTACTATTTTTTTTTTTGCAACCATTATAGAATAAGTAACTAGTAGGGGACAATGGGTTAGTGTTAACACTATTAGCATCATCCGATCAAATAATGACACTAATTTTGACATTAAAATGATGTTCTTATTAGCTCCCATGGAGTGGGATATCTTGATGAAACGATGTTAATATCGTTACAAGTATCATGATACTATCTGTATTTGCTCTGATTAGTCTTAGTAGATTCATCATCCTTGCTCATCTTACATCAGATTACCATAGGAGTACAAACCAATTTAGAATCCTCCATCCCAAAAAATTTCAACAACTCTTTTACATACTTAGATTGTGAAATGAATATCCCTTTATTAGTTTGATTCGCTTGTAGACAAAGGAAGAAATTCAATTCACCAATCATAGACATCTCAAATTCTTTATACATTTCTTTAGCAAACTTTTTACACATTCCTTCATTTCCACCAAAGATGATATCATCAACATAAACAACTACAATCAACATCTTATTACCTTGCACTTTGAAGTAGAGGTTGTTGTCTGCAGAACCTTTGTTGAATCCTCGCTTTGTCAGATATATGTCCAGTCTTGCATACCAAGCTCTAGGAGCTTGCTTTAATCCATACAATGCTTTCTTCAATTTACAAACCATGTCCGACTTGTCAGACAACTGAAACCCTTTAGGTTGCTCCATGTACACTTCTTCCTCCAACTCACCATTCAGAAAAGCTAACTTAACATCCATCTGATATACCTTGAAGTCCTTCTGTGCAGAAAATGCAAAAAGCATTCTTATAGCTTCCATTCTAGCTATAGGGGAAAATGTTTCTTCAAAATCTATACCTTCAACTTGTGAATATCTTTTGGTCTTGCCTTATTCCTTACTACTTCTCCACTTTCATTCAGTTTGTTCTAGAACACCCATTTTGAGCCAATCACATTTTTGTTCATAGGTCTAGGGACTATTTCCCATGTCTGATTCTTTTTTATCTACTGCAGTTCCTCTTTCATAGCTCTCATCCAACTTTCATCTTCACATGCTTCTTTTACAAGTTTAGGTTCTATTTTAGAAAGTAAACAAAAATTTACCTTAGCTGCAACTCTGCTTCTTTTCTTCACACCTTCACTCTTGTCTCCAATTATTCGATCTTCCAGATGATTCTTCTGTAGATATTTAGGAAGCCTAGTAGCATGTTTTGGTTCATTCTCTTCTTCTTCTTCTTCCTTCTCCTTATTTTCTTCAGGTATATTTCCACATATAGGATCATCAAGTTCAACTTCACTTATCTCAATAGGTTTGTGTATGTCTTCATCAACTTTCACATTAGCACTTTCAATGATCTTTCTCAATATTTTGTTAAAGAATTTGTATGCCTTGCTAGTAGTAGAGTATCCAAGAAATATTCCTTCATCACATATAGCATCAAACTTTCCAATATTTTCATCATCTCTTTTAATGTAGCATCTGCTTCCAAATACCTTAAAATATTTCACAGTAGGAGTCTTACCAGTCCATAACTCAAAAGGTGTCTTTGTGATGTTGTGCCTGATCTAAAATCTATTAAGAACATAAACAACAGTATGTATCACTTCTCTCCAATATACATCTAGTACATTAGACTCTTTCATCATAGTTCTAGCAGCTTCCTGAACTATCATGTTTTTCCTTTCAACTACTCCATTCTGTTGAGGGGTTCTAGGAGCAGTAAATTATCTTTTTATGTTGTGCTCCTCACAAAATGCATTAAATTCACCAAAAGTGAATTCACCATCTCTATTAGATCTCAAACACTTGATTTTTAGATTTACTTCATTTTCCACTCTTGCTTTGAATACCTTAAACCTATCCAGGGCCTGATTTTTTTTCTCTAAGAAAAACAATCCATGTCATTCGTGTGTAATCATCAATAAGAAACATGAAATATCTATCACCATTTAGGCTTCTAGTCTTAGTCAAACCATAGAGATTAGTATGTACTAATTCCAACATTCTGGTAGTATAATGTTCCTTTCCTTTAAAGCTACATCTTGTTGGCTTCCCCGATTGGCAACTTTTACAGATAACATTAGCAGGTCTTGTGATTCTAGGAAGTCCTCGAACAATCTCCTTTGCACTAATATTGACTAGGTTATCAAAGCTCACATGTCCAATTCTTCGGTGCCATAACCAAATTTCACTTATATGAGATACAAGACAATGACCATCAACTCCTTTCAGCTGATAGATGTTTCCATGAGTTCTTCCAACAACAATCATATCTCCACTACCGGATCCTTTCTTGATTTCACAGGTATTGTTCTGAAACACAAGTTTAAAGCCATTGATACACATGTAATGCCCCGCCACGCAACCCTAGAGGAAGTTGCAATTCGCTACTTAAATGTGCCAATTTTTTTTTTTTGTTTAAGTACAAATAACATTTAAGATGAATACATATTGCCAACAACCTCTAAGGCCACGAGACAAAGATTACTTAAAAACCCAACAACAATTAACATTAACATAAACTGAAACATTAATCACTTAAGGAAATGAGACAACATACATTCCATTCAAGATAAATTACATCAAGGATAATAAATACCTCAAGATTCCAATTTAATATTTAAACAATAAGGTTACATCACTCACTCCCCGAATGAGGTAAATCCAATAATCATGATTACAATTTACAAATTCCACCTCGATGACAACTGAGGGGTAATAAAATACAATAAGAACCGAGAGAACCAGGGCATGAGAAGAACTGATTCCCACAAGCTCTCCAACTAGAAATCCCGAACACACGAACATGAAGAAGAACCAACAGAAAAGGATGCACGCCACCCGACCACGTGGAACCCCAAGGCCCCACTCCCTCCGTGCTAGGAGATAGTAACAAGGATTTCCTAGACAAGACCATCTACCTCTAGACACCAACTAGCACACTGAACTGAAACAAGATCAAAACCCACATTACTTAACACAATGGTTCAATGCTTCCAGAGTACAAATCAAGTACCATCACTATACAAAATAAACCAACGGTACAACACCATACCGACTGTTGTCATAGGAGGAGTGTCATCGCAAAGGCTGCATGGGATCTCCTGGCAAGTCTTCCTAGGTCCCGGCCCCCCTCTAGGGATATCCTAGAAACCTCAACCGACTCCCGGCCCCACATGCATACCAGAGCGGAATCAATTATCTCTCGAAAGACGAGATAATGATCTTTCCATTCCAGGCCTTCCCGACTCATCTCAAGTCTCGTACAAGCCCTTGAGCCAATGAGCGAGGCTAAATTATCTTATTAATGTTCAAGCTACTCTCTCCCTAGCAAGTTATTTTAATTTACACTTAATTAACTAACTCTCATATGAGTTATCCTGGAACCACTTTGGGTCCAGTGTTCGTTTGAAAGCCACTCCCCTATCGACAACACAAAACTCAACCACAGACCATGGGTAGACAATGCACTAACACTATCACAACTAAACAAACACCTCAACATGTAACACATCACTACAGATGCCCAAAACTGAAACCAAAGCGTGCACTACCCAAGGCTAACACAAGGTTGACTAACATGAAGAGACCCACATAACAACTGTTAACTCGACTCAACCATGAATCACAAGGTCACACAACCCATTCAAAGGACCAGGTAACCACTTGAGCTTAACTCACACACAATCCAAGATAGACAAAGTGAAACATAAGAGACATAACATCATCTCAAGAAAACACTGCTGGAAGACTTACATGATCAACAAGAAATGACTAGAAGTCAACAATCATAAAAAACTCACGTAAACCACCCATACCAATAATTGAACCCATATCAGGAAGATTCACAAAACATTCACTCTCATTCCACAACATCGAAGGCGAACAATTAAACACTGAAAATATTTCAGACGAATAGGAAAGCTAATGTTCGGATTTCCTAAATCCATTCAAACACAGATTTCATGACTTGCATTTATCCAATCAATTGATCCCATTTCTTTTCACGACATTGAAATTTTTCAAGAACAGATCATTTACTCTAAATCTCATAACCATATTCATGATCAAAACACTTTAATAATGCAGCTATCTGGTTAAAATTTAAATCAACCGTTCTCTCTAAGTTTCATGACATACTATAGACAAATCACTTGATTAATAAATCATTCAGGTTAGATAATAAGTTCATCCTTTACTCACAGTTCCGCAATCATATTCTATAAATACACATCTTGAAACATAAGCATTTAGATTACATAATTCAGTCTTGATTTCAACTTAGCATTAAATAAGTCAACTAACTCTTATCTCTACTTGAATTCCATTATATCCCAAATGAATATACCTAATAGTGAGTTAAGCATATTGACCACATAAGGAGTTTAAACCAATAATTATATTTCATTTTCCCAATTACATTTATTAATAAACTCACCCTTTGAAAATGAAAGCACTTGATCATTTAAAATCTACCTTTTTAAAATAAAACATTTGACTATTAAGATTTAGCATTTGAAATAACTCATTCGAATATAAACTCTACTTTAGCTTCAATTTCGTGACTAAAAGTCATATTAAGATAATCAAATCAAATTATAAACAAATCCAACATTTGACAATAAAGTCGTCTAATATGAATAAGACATTCGTTAACTCTAAGTTTCACTAACATATTTAAACTCTAGATATTTTAATAAATAATATTTAAATTCAAATCACTTAATCCATTTTGCAACATAGGATACTCAATCAACTAAAATCGATATTTCAAATAAGACATTAAATTATCTATACTCCACTCTTGCCTCTAAAAGCGTGCAACGATAAGCATCTTAATACCTTTGAATTATGATACCCCTTAACACATTATTAAAATAAAATACCAATACGAAATCCATACAATTAAATATAAAAGCATAATGACATGGTTATTTACAAACAAATATTCAAAGTATGTATATACCTTCATATACAAAGATACTTGATTTAAATAACTATAATTTTAACAAATAATTAAAACCCCCATTAATTAAAATATAACAATTAATATATATACATATATATTTCCATTAATCATCTTTAATAATCTTTATGATTTAACATACAAAGTAAAATATATTCTAACTTATACAAAATTTCAATTAATTTAATATATATTAAATATATTATATTTTATATAATATATAATATTAAATATTATAAATATTATATAAAATATAATATAAAATAATATATATAAAACAAAATTTAAATTCATAAAAAAAACAAATCGAAGTTTTAATTCAAAAGGCACTAGCTTGCCTGGCCGGGCGGAGACGTGTGTGCAAGCAAATGCCAACGGCCTATGGTGGTGCTGCTATCACACGCGGCAACGGTTGTGTGTGTGACATTGGGCCGCTGCATGGGCGTTCGGGCTGTACTCATTGACACTGGACGCCTCCCGCGGCGGCGGCGGCGGGCGACGACGGCGGGCGGCGGCGGTGGGGTGGGGTTTGGCCTCCCACCTCACCACAAAATAAATAAATAAAATAATATTATTTTCCTGCATTTTTTTCAAAATGAAATTTCAAGGATTTTCTGGGTTATACCCACATTTTAAAATTTCAAAAATAACAAATATATTGTATACGTATTTGTGGGTATTTCCATATATTAATATATATGGTTGTACCCACAAATATATATACCCAAATTTTGATTTCATACCCAAATTGCAAAAATAATCCAAACCCAATTCAAGAAAGTAGCACTTATTTCAAAACAACAAAATGGGTTTTCAAAAACTAGTTTTAACATTGAGTTTTCTTGGATTTCCTTTCCATAACTTGGTATAAATTTCTTGTTTGGTTTCCATTCCAAATCTATCTACTATTTACCAAATTTAAGAGCTTCTCCATGAATTTCTATTGAATCTAACACTATATTTTCAAACATACAAAGTGAGCAAGAAGATGAAAGTAGAAATGATGGAACCTTGTGTTTCCTCCAAAATTGCAAGCTTTAACCATGGAGATCTTTCAAGCACCCTTTTCAACTCCACCATCATAGCCTCCTCCAAGCCTCTCCACCCAAAATTTTCAAACCAAGAATCCATAGAGAGGGATTGAAAGAAAACCCTAAATAAAAATATATCCTTTTTCCAAACTTCCCAAATTCAAATTCAAATTCAACTTCTAATTCCAATTCTAATTCTAATTAAATTCAAATACAAATGCAAACTCACTTTCAATTTCACACTAAATTCAATTTCAAATTCATATTCAACTCTTCACAAATATCTTTCCCCAAAATAGTCAACTATTTCAGAAAATATATTTTCTACCCCAAAGTCTTGCATAAGGAAACATTTGAATTTTTAATAACTTTAAACCATTTTCTAATTCCAATTTGAATTCAAAATATTTTAGCATTTTATATTCAACAAAAGAATTAAATCTTTTACATTTTTAATTCATAGGGATAATTTAATTAATTCACACAATTAATTTAAATTATCAATAGAATAAATCTAATTCAAAATTAGATTATTTTATTAATTCCATTAAATTAATTAATTAATCACTAATTTTCTAACATCTCAAGAAGACAAAACATTCATCATTTATAATTTCCAAAAGCTATTTAATCACTTTTAGCTTGCAACTAACCACATTTAATCATTAATTGGACTACACAAGTCATTTAATAAACTTTAAACCTGAAATTAAATAAACACTCAAGGGGAACTGACCAAGTTAAAACAACTGACCCCGACGACAACCCAACAACACGCTATGACTAGGGTGACGACTTGGTTCGGAAAACCTCGCTACTATCTCCCAATTAATTTATGTTGGTCAATGGACATGCTCAGACCTGGAAACTAGGTGGAGTCGATGTCATGTACCTGCCAACCTGCAACAAAGAGCATGGCGAACGTGCATATATACATAATATGATCAATCACACCGTGAAGAGGAAATCTCGGAATCGTAGGGCGCTCGCATGCGAGCGATACAATCCGTCCCTTTCACCAATACAGTATCATTAACTGACGCATCTAACATCAAAGATAAGCTCAATAACATAAATATCATTTAATCAGATATATTCTAAGTTACTCCAAATCATGACATAAGGATAACATCAGAATAAAAGAACATCACATCAACATATAACTTTTACATCATAAGCATACTCAGACGCAATCATAGCAGGGAAGAAAAATGCTGATCAAAGAGCCAAAACGGAGGGGTGTTACAACACATCTAACCAACACTTAGAAGGTTATGCCTCAAACCCTTCACATAATACACATCATCAGTACTATGCACTCCATCAAAACTAATTGAACCTTTTCCATAGATCTTAGCTCATGAATCGTCACCAAACATAACTAAACCACTGTCATACCTCTCGAGTTTAGTGAACTTACTCTTATCTCCAGTCATGTGATTTGAACATCCACTATCAATTACCTAGTAGTCTTCATCCTATCTTGCATGAAAAACAGTAACCAAAGTACCTTCCATCCTATTCTTCTTAACCTCCGGAGCCTTCTTACTTACACATTTTCCAGGGTTAGTGGATACAGATTTACTTTCCAAAGCTAAGAATAAGCATTCACTATCATCAACTTCATTGTCAGATTCATCATCAGAAATACCTGTCTCTTCCTTAACATAGTACAACTTCTTATACTTCTTATCCTTCCTATCCTTATCTTTATAATCCTTTTTCTTCTTATGTGTAGCCCTATTCAGACATCTTGAAGCATAATGACCAATATTACCACAACTAAAGCATTTAAAGGGTAACATACCTTTATACTTTCTGGTACCTTTCTTCAACTTCCCAGTGAAGTTAGCTTCCAACTCATCAACACCATCGCTATCTGGTTCCTCCTCAATCTTCATTGCTTTAAATTTCGTTTCTATCTTTTCTTCTATCTTGTCATCTTTCTGGAACTTTCTCAATTCAAATGCTTGCAAGGTGTCGAACAAGTGTTCCAAGGTGTACTTCTTAGGATCATACATTTCTTCAATCATGGAGATTTTATCACTATAGTAGTCTAGTAGGGTGATCAAGATCTTCTCAATTATGTCTTCATCTAATAGCTTTCCTCCTTGATTTCTACCTTCATTTGTAGTCTGCTCAACCCTGTGAAAGAAACTTGTAAATTCTTCACCATCTTCCATCTTCAGGTTCACAAATCTACGCTTTTCCTCCTATCTCTTTGTCAATTTCACCTTTTCATTTCCTTCATACATGTCTTCCAACTTCTTCCAGACATCATATGTAGTATCCAAATAATTAACCTTAATTCGCTCATTTTTAGATTAACCACTGCAAATCGCATACTTCTCCTTCTCATTTTCTTCATAAGCAAAGATCTCATCTGCAAAATTAACACCACCAGATGGAAGTGTATACTTGTTCTCAACAGCCTTCTAGGTCTTGAACCCAAGAGAGATAATATATCCTCTCATCTGACCCTTCCAATCTTTGTATTCAGTTCCATCAAACATAAGGATCACCAATTTGTGCACCATTGGATCTTCCTTAAGTGGTTAAGCTCTACACAAGGAACCACAAGCTCTGATACTAATTGTTAAACAGGCGTAAGACAACTGAGAGGGGGGGTGAATCAATTGTCACACAAATTAAACCTTAAAACTTTATCACTTATCAAATCTTCAACCACACTATTTTGTTATTAAATATAAGCATGAAACATAAATAACATAAAGTAAATCAACACAATGAACACCAAATTTTTACGTGGAAAACCCAATAAGGGAAAAACCACAATGAGGGTTAACTCACAATATAAAGATTATAAATTGAATACAAAGGCTCACTGACAAGGGCTCACTGTCCAAAAGAGGACTCACTGTCCAAATACAAAGGCTCACTGCCTACAAAGGACTCACTGTCCAATAGAGAGGCTCACTGCCTATAGATACAAAAGAGAACAAAAGATCCACCACTCCAATTAAAGCACATTCATAGGATTACAGAAACCTTCAGTTCACTACCTTCAACAAACTGAAAAACAACTATCACAAATCACTCATGCACACTTTTTCTCTTATGATTTGTGGCACACTTTCATCACTTTGCATCTCACTATCATACATCTCTTCACAATTCGACTTGCTTTTATCTATTCTCAACCTTAGAAACATTTACCAAGGTCGGCCATAATACATCGTTTCATAAATTTAAATTAGGTCGGAAACTCTTAATTCCCGTGGTGGAAAGGAATAAGAGTGGACCAATAAAACATATAACCAAGATCAAAAATAATATTCTTGAATCTTCTACATGCTTTCTTAATTAAATTTTATTCCTCGAATAAAGTGTAGACACTAGGTCGGTTAAACCTAACGAAAACACAAATAATCATTGATGTGCATGCTTCCCAAATAGAAGATGACATGCAGACACCACAACACACTTCCTTAAGCATGAGCATACATCTTAGAACCTTCTTGATACATCCGCAACAAGAACAATAGGCTTCAATCACTAAATTTCTTTCATCAGACAATTCGAACTGTGCAGATACATACAGAAATACTGAAACATGATTTATGGATCTCTAGACTTCAAACCTCTTCTCTAGAGCATAGAAAAGACCTTCACAAAGCATATTCTAGATCTGCAAGATCTGAAATGAAATAGACAAAAATTGTAGAGCAACAATATTTATCCCAGTCCACAGAACACTAACTCTGTCAGTAGAACAAACATACCGGTGGACACAACTTTCACGTACCATCTCACTAGAAGCTGAAACTCAACATATATCACCACTAAATCACCTTTATCAAACCTCCAGGTCTACACAAGCATAGGATCAACACAGGAGAAATGTGGAGCACATACCGGAGCACAATCTGAATACATTCCTTCTTCTAACTTCACTTCTATATTAATTTTCTTAAAAACACTTGGAAGCTTATCAACACAACACATGTGTAGCTATATAAGATAGCTCCATGTACTCACAACATCTCAACATCATCTCAACCATACATGTACAATATGCAACATACTAAACTATGTTGACATCAATGACAACATCAATGACAATACCACCAAATTAGCTCATACTTGCAACACCTAAACCTAAGGAGGAGAGGATGAAAGAGTTAATGGAACTTGATGAGGTCGGGAACCAAGCTCAACAACACAATAAGAAGAAGCAATCACAAATAAAATAACTATATGAAAAAGGGCTAAAAACAAAAAAATTAAAGTAAATGACATGGTTCTCATGTGGAATGCCAAGAGTCAAGACAAAGGGAAGCATGGGAAATTTGAAGCTCTATGGTTAGGACCATTTGTCATTGTTGGAAAGGGTGGTGAAGATTCATATTACTTCCAAAACATGACAAGAGAAGAACAATAATTTCCAATACATGGACAGTTCTTAAAGAACTTCTTTTCTTGAAGACCATAAAGAGGATTAAGAATTGCCAGTGCATGGAAAATTCTTGAGAAACCTCTTAAAAGAATTTTTCCATGCACAGTAGTATAGGATTCCACTCTACTTCCATTTCTCACCCATTCTTAAATTCACTTCAACTTCCATACTAGATAAATAAGACATTTGGTCTACTTCCCTAGAGACCTGGATTCTTGCTATTCCCACAAGGGTATACATCCCCAACCGGAGCCACTGTTAGGACTAAAAATCCTATTCACTATTTATTACATTTGATTTCATAAAGTGCAGAAATTCATGTGACCAGATCCATTTTATAACCCATGTTAACTAATGATCCCATGAATGTGGCATTTGGCATATAAGCGTCTCCCTAATCATAGTTGAGCAAAAACTTTAAGAGCAATTGATCCTTATCGGGAAGATCATGTGCATGTCTTTCTGATCAACAAGTCATAGCCCTTTATTGAATATTTTTTGCATATTGGGAAGAGATGAATAAAGTTATAGCGATCAAAGATCCCAAAGATAACATGTGTGCATAATTGGGAAGACAATGCATAACATTTCACCGATGAAAAACTTATTGGCAAAAGCAAGCTAGTTGGAGGGAAATTTTCAAATCACACTGAGCTCGTGCATCACGTTGATGGAGACCTTATCGGGGAGAAACATGCATACTTTCACCGATAAAATAGGAGAACAATTGTATCAGAGAGACATGTATGATCGAAGTGGGTTCCTCATATCTCTCTGACTATGTGGGTTACTCCAATGAGGGAAACTAGAATTTTTTTTGGGGAAAGTCCCACCGACTTATCCCAACGAACAAAGTAGTAGAGGAAACATATCGGGGAGACCAAGTATATCAAAAAGGAATCTTATTCTCTTAGCGATGATACATGTTATCCCAATGATAATATGGAATGACCACTATTTGTTGGAAAGACACTGGGCGATGCTCAAAAGGATTTCTAATGGTCCAGACCACCCTGATATCAGGTAGACTTCATAATGTTCTCCCCGAAACATTAGGAATTGAAAAGCAAGAGAAAAGGCAATTGTACAATATTGGTGAGAGTATTAAGTTGTCTTCCCAATTGAATAAGAGAACCAAAGGGACACTTCATATCAAAAGGACATTCAGTTAGTCTTGGTGATCAGTTATGAACGTATAAACAAAGATGGCACCAAATAAAGCACACAGATCGGCCTGAGACTAGAGGGGTTCCACCAATGCAATATTGTTGTATCGCTCTGACATTTTAAAATTTGAAAAACTTGTTGCATTGATTTCCAGTGGCCAACATTAATGGCCACATGAACGAACCTTATATGAACATTTCTGATTGAAAAGAGATTGAACCAAAATAATTTTCAGAAGTTGTAGTGAAGAAGGACAAGAGATTGAGCGGAAGTCAAAGAATTCAGTGCACCCAAAAACATACAACTAAGGATGAAGATCCAACATTAGAACAGGCTTGTGAGTGTTTAGAAAAGATGATTACTATGGAGATTGCGATGAGGAATGTTGTGCATGATGTTGATACATACTTGAGTCAGGAGTACCTAAATCATGTTACACAAGTTCATTTGTGGCTCATTAGAGCTTAATGTTAATATTTTATGTGTTGTTAAAGTCCCAAAAGATACTTACAAAGAGGTATACCCTCTTCAAGATATTGCTATATAAGTTGAACATGTGTTGATTGAAAAGAAGAGCGAAAAAAGAGAGAAGAGAGAGATATACAAAAGAAGAGACTTTCATAATATATATCATGTAGATTATACTATAAAGGACCATGATGCATGCATAAATTTTGGCAGAAATCAATAGAATATCTTTAATTATGTGTGACTTCACATTGGTGTCTATTGTTGATTTGAACAATTATTTGGCTATCTCCACACTATTATTTCTTTGTTATTTGAACTTGTGTATCCAAGTTGATATTTAATTTCTTCAGACACATTTGTTGTTATTATGTAATCAAGTTAATTGGTTTCTATCTATGAACCCCAAATATAGGTACCCGCAAAACAACATGATTAAACAAGTTAAACAAGGAAATGCAAGCCTAAACATGGATTCCCCATGAGATTCATTAACATAGCTCAAATTAGGAAGGAAATGATGAAAGATACAATGAAATCACAAAAACAAGATTGAATCCTAATTAAGCAAACAAACTCTTAATCCCATGGGGGAATTGGTGCCAATTTGATGTGAAAATTGGCCCTTTCCCAATCCCTAAGATGCAAGTTGGTGATTGTTGAGGAATGTTGATCCACTTTGATGATGAATGTGAGAGCTCCAAGCCAAATCTGCAAAAAGCCTAACTAAGAACTCAAATGATGGATGAGAATTGCTAAGTATTTTAGCATGGTAAATTTGCTTGGAATGTGGATGATAAAATGACGAGAGGAGCTCTTCATTTATAAGATTTCAAGATGGATGAAAGTCCAAATTTTAGCAATGTGGGACTAACTTTCATCCAAGGATATGGTGCCACTTGTCAAGCTATGAATGGATGATGGTTGTGCAAGATTTTGGGTTTGTGCCAATAAATGCCAATATTTGAAATTCAAATTTGTTGAAATGACATGTAAGAGGGAAGGGGAAAATGCAATAAATGCCACTTGGCTCAAGGCAAAGGACATGTAAGAGATCTTAAATGCCTTGTTGGAAGGACTTATTCCCACTTGGATTTTGAATTCAAATTAGGGGAATATTCCAAAAGATGCCATTTGAGGGAAAATAGGGATTTAATAAATGAATTAAATATATTTTCATGTGCAACTTGCATTATCTAGAGGATGACATGTAATCATAATTGATTAATTTAACAGGAGATTAGATGATGTGACTTATTTGACTTAGATTTATGGATTTAGATAGAATATGATAAGAGACTAATTAAATAAATATTTTGATTTATTTAATCAAAGGGGATGGTGTTAGATTAAATCAAATAAGGTTTTAATTTATTTAATTTAATAGATAGACTTTAGAGATTTAATCAAATAACTTGATTATTTAATTAAATAGGGATAATTAGATCAGATGGATTGATTTAATTAACAAGAGAAAGTGACTTAATTACACAAAATGATTTATTTAATTAAGAGACGAATATTGATGAATTTAATCAGATAGGGGAATTTGATTAAATGGTTAGACTGAGGGATGATTTAGGAAGAAACAATGTTAGTAAGTCAGGATCAGATACATGATGTCAATCAATATATTTTCGATGTCTACACTATCAAAGAATTAAAATCCTTTTAATTGATTGGAGTAACTTGGAAGTAACGTTTGGATCAATAAGAAGAGCCTTGTAATTGATAAGACTGCAATATTGTATCCAACTCGACATTATCTTGTTATTCAAATTAAGGATATACTTCATTTGTCAATACGCATTTGTTGTCATTGTGTGATTCTTTTCAATTGGTTCTTTCAAAGAAGGATTAAAATTCTTTTAAATAAGTCACAATAACCTAATAGGATCGATTGGATCAATAAGTAGAGTCTGTCAGTCACATTCTTGCACGTTTATGGGTATGTACAAGATCATGATGGGCCAAAAAGTGGCGATATGATGGGTATGTGTAGGGTATGTGGTTGAAAACTTTTTTTTTACCCAAAATTGATGAAACAAAAAGGGTTTTTAAAGGAGATTCTAAGCTTTCCACCAATATAAATTATACTTTACTTTGAATTTAATAAATAATTATTATTCATTTTCTATTTGAATTATGACTAAAGTCCTAATTGATAGGTTGATTGAAAAACATCTGTAGCTTTCAAATGGTATCACATTTTTTGAATATGAAACATGTGTCACATTCTATGCTTCACATACTATAGGATTAAAAAAAATGAATTTCATGAAATTTTGACCAAGTTAAGGTGGTCAGACATAAGAGTTTTATAGATTCATAGCACCTCCCTTCTGCTGGGCGATTGCGGTGATTATCTCGGGTTTAGTTGCCCCAGACCGACAAGGGTGGTATTTCAGTCCTGGATGGGGATACTACTGGGAGAGGATGGTCTGAGACAGGCCGATTCGATTCACGTGGGGGCCCATCCTTTTGGATTCACTTTATAGGGATCTCCACGAGTATGCATACGTGGATGGCAGAGCACTGGGAGCTGGGATGACACTTTTGCATGTTTTGGTGTGGGAGCACATTTATGTGCAACGTCCATGGGTCGTTCCAGTTTCGATGGGAGCAGAGGATGCCCTGGTGGCACGATACAGAGGGGGTGTGTCCTTTACACACACTAGAGAGCACGGGATCCCCCACTGGAGGTGGGTCATAGACGAGATGCTCGTATTCACTTGGAGACCATACCTCAGTCAGCCCAGATGGGCTGATGATGCAGACCAGCTCTTCTACTGTCGCTAGGACCGCTACATGCAGGGCCGAGAGCACACTATGATAGAGAGATACTTGCCTGGGCATGTACAGCGTCAGTTTGGGGAGCTGCAGGATCGGCCAGATGATGGTTACGTGGTTATCTTTGCATGTAACATGACATAGACATCATGGGGCCCTAGTATTCCTACCGCGGAGGTGGTTGATAGTTTTTGACAGCTAGTGGCCTGGCCTTGGGCCTACAATTAGGGTTTGGCAGATCCAGGCATGACACAGGCCTACAGAGACTGGTTCAGACCTCCTCTCCAGTTGACTGTCCCAGGTGAGGATCCAGAGGCACACAGGGTCAGAGGCAGGGCGAGAGGACGAGGGTGAGGACGAGTACCCAGGATCGAGATCTGGTAGGATCACCATTGGTGCCCCCAGTTCCGCTAGATCAGGGAGATGTCCCCATGCAGGACTAGTAGTGGGATCCGCTAGTCCCACCACCATGAGCTGAGGGTGAGGGTTAGGTTCCTGTATAGCCACGGACATAGCTAGCAAGGTAGGAAGATTCACGGGATGCCTTGATTTTGCAGCTATAGGCACAGGTGCAGGCAGTGATGACTTAGCGGGACCAGGCACGAGCTGAGAGAGAGTAGCTCAGAGTAGAGAGAGACCAGGCTGTACAGCAGTGATAGGTCGCAAAGCTACAGGAAACTACAGAGCTTGGCCGTAGGTAGCAGATTGAGAGCATGACAGTCGCCTCATCCTCACAGGGTACAGTGCTGGTCCGATCCTACAGAGAGGCTATCCGAGAGATAGAGTACTACCGCCGGGCCTACCACAACCATGTACCTAGAGCAGACTGGGTTCCTGACTACTTAGAACGAGCTAGCCAGAGACCACCAGAGGGTCATGGTGACAGGGGCAAGGGTAGCATCCATGGAGATCGGGCTTGATCGAGATAATACATACTTTTGGTGCCTTATGGGCTCATTTTTTATAGCCCCGATGGGCATTTTTTGTACTGATTTACACACTTGTACAGTGATCCATTTATTATTTTATTTTTGTACTATGACAGTGACATTGATGATATGATATATATATATGAGTTGATTTTGATGCGATGCCATGTGTACTCGTTTATTTATGCATGTATGATTCTTCTTTATATATGTGATGGATGCATTTATTTCAAATGATGTTTATGCATTTGATTATGACCTATGATATGATGTGCAATGATGTTAACTATATGATGATTTATTTTATGCAAATGTGATATGTGAAATGATTTGATTTATGATGTATGCAATGATGTGTAAAAAATGCTTATATATGAGATGATTTATGGATGAATGTAATATGATGCGATGGTCGTGATATGATGCCAATGCATAATGAAATTGAGATGCTTAGAATAACAAATGTTTATTATCCTAAATGATGATGTATGTGATGCAATGTTAATGCAATATGATATGTTTGATGCGTAATGAATTGAATGCTTATATTCCTATTGTTTATGATTATGAAAAAATGATTATGGAATGCTTTTGTAGATGCTATGTGATGATTTATGAAATGTAGATGAACGCTTATGCAATGATCAATGTAATGTCATGAGATGCAATGTAATGGGTAAAATGCGATGATATGGATGCACCTATTTATGTGATGATGAGAATGCAATGTTTCCTATATGATATGTAATGCAATGTGCTAATGATGTCTATATGATGTGCTTATGTAATATGCTAATGATTTGTGGATGCAGGATCAATGGTGATGATGGTGATGATGAGCAACTATCATAGTACCTTGTTAGCGTGGTTAGTGAGAAGAGAAGAAGTCATTTCAACAAGACGCAAGATGACACAACTGCAAATGATGATGATGATGATTACTTGCTGAGGAATTGGGATTTTCAAAGGGCCAAATTTTCTTATGTTTGATAACACACGTGGTATAATGCATCAAGGTATAGAAAAACCAGGATGGCGTTGTACTTAGTGTGATGGACTTTGAGTTGACAATCAGATAGGAGTATTCTTGTTTACACTTGACATACAGAAACCTTGCTAGGATGTATTTCAGAAGTTTCAGACATCTCGGACCAAAACACGGAAAGGTAAACCTTTCTATGCAATAGTCAACAAGTTGCCCTAGGCCTCTTCCATATATGCCTAACAAAGCAAGTATTCGCCAAGGTTATATTGCAAGAACGTCCAACAAGCACAATAGACAAAAGATAATGACCATTTCCCCATTCCTATTTCTCTAAATCCGCTGTTTTGGGATATCATCGAGACATCCTTGGAATGAGCACAAATAAGATAAGTCAAAAGATAAAGACCAAGTAAACAAACAAACTAATGCTCTTCAATACCACTAATGGGAAAATGATGTGTTTTCTAAGATGATAACCGAAACTTATTGCCAAAAGATAATGTCCATTGTAGGAAGGATTCATCCTAGGACATGTTAGTGGATGGTGGCACGTCATTTCATTTATAAGGGATGACTGATATGAGACAAATTCAGATGATGGTGTTACCGATATGAAGAGGTGACTAATTTGCTTACCTACTGACCTAGACTTAAGACTTGACGCTTTTGAGTTCTACTTTTAAACCTGCCAGACTTGTTTCCAATTGTTTTACCAAAGGTTGAGGATGACGATCAGTTTATTATGATTGGTGTTATTGCGGGTGTGAGCGAGATGAAGCGGATGGGTTTTTTCAAATATTTGGATGTTTTTGATATTTTTGAAATGTTTTGAGGTTGTTTTTGGTATTTTTTGAGATTTTACGAATGTTTTGATTTTTGATTTTTCAAATGTTTTTGGGATTTTCTGAGATTTTGACCAAGAGACTAACCTAAAGACCTATCCTAGGGGCCTCAAGGGCTGATCACACGTCCCTTGCCTATGTTATACACTCTAGACCACGTAGTTCGAATCGACAACTTGACCAATTTTACGATGAAGATATACATGATGAGATGTCAGCTTATTATGACGGACTCCTAAAGGACTGACCTAAGTGTGTCGGGGGATGATCAAAGATCAACCTTGGCAAAGTTCAAGCTTAGAGATGATGTAGTTTGACAAGACGAATTTGTTTTTGAATTTTGATGATTTTTTGACCTATTTTTGGAATTTGATATGTTTTGATGTTTTTGGATTTTTTTGATGTTTTGATGTTTTTGGATTTTCCATTTTCGAGGACTTTAAGACCATACACGACCGATCTTAATGAGAACGCGTTCTCAACGTGGATGCAATAGACTACCTCAATAAAGGCAGGACAAACCAACCTTGAGGGATGGGCCGAGTAGGTACCAGAGGGATCATGATACTTAACGCATGCATCGCTTGCGAAAGTGGATGTGGAGTGGATGTGTGATGGATGGAGACCCGATGCTTATGGATGATGGAAGTTTGGCGGCGGGATGATGACTGTTATAAGGATCCCCGTGGATGGATAGTGCCATTACACAAGGCTCGCTTGGCCGTGTTTTCACTCAAGGTACTTGCCCAAAGTGCCACCAAAGTGGTTTTCACTAGAGGACAATTTTTTGATCCATTTTTGATTTTTGGATTTTTGTTTTGATTTTTGTTGTTACCAAGACGCCTATTTGCTAGGTTTTCGCCGAAGTAACCATTTTTTCAGGACTTTTTCTATTTTATTTTTTTTGGATTTTTTGGTTTTATACCTTGAAAGAATTAAGCATAAATTTTTTTGAGATGGGAGCTATTCATGGGCTCCTGCAGAGGTTCCCCTTCGGGTGTTGATAGTTGATATGCCCCTGATGTGTAACTTGTAGTTATGATGAAAGGTCCTAACCAATTAGGTTTGAACTTGCCTTTGCTATTGGGATTCGGGACATTCTTCTAATTTTCTTTTAAGACCAATTCTCCGACTTGGAAAGTCCTGCTTCTTATTTTCTTGTTATAGCTCCGTTTAAGTCTATTTTGGTAGACTTGTAGATGATTCAAAGCATCTATGCATCTCTCATCTAGTAGCTCTAGCTCATTTAATCTTGACACCCAGTAGTCCTCATCAATAATGAGGTTTTGTAATGATATTCTAAGGGATGGGAGCTCGATCTCAATTGGGAGTATGACTTCTGATCCGTAGACCAAGGAGAATGGGGTGGCGCCAGTGGGTGTATGGATGCTGGTTTGATAAGCCCAAAGGGCGGGATTAAGCTGCAAGTGCCAGTCATGACCTGCATCATTGACTGTTTTCTTAAGGATTTTGAGAATGGTTTTGTTCCTAGCCTCTGCTTGGCCATTTCCTTGGGGATAGTACGGGGTGGAGAAGCGATGTTGGATTTTGAATTTCTCGCATAAGTCACGAACCTCCTGGTTCTTGAATGGTGTCCTATTATCTGAGATAATGGCTTGTGGGACACCGTAACGATAGATGAGATAGTTCAGGATGAATTTTGAGATTTATTTCCCAGTGATATATGTCATGGGTATGGCTTCCACCCACTTTGTGAAGTACTCAATTGCAATTATGATGAATTTATGTCCATTGGATGAGGTGGGTGTGATTTTCCCAATGAGATCGAGTCCCCACTGCGAAAAAGGCCATGGTGTAACAATTGGATGGAGCTCTTGAGCTAGAGCATGGATGAGGTCCCCATGATGTTGACATTGTATACACCTCTTAGCATGGTCATGCGCTTCTCTTTCCATTGTGGGCCAATAATACCCCAGCCTCAGCAGTTTCTTGGCGATGGTCATCCCACTCGAGTGTGAGCCACGATGCCCGCTATGAACCCTATGAGCTAAGCACGCCTCCTTAGCATTTAGACAATGTAACAAGGTACCTTCTATGCTTCTACGGTATAAGGTATCACCTAAGATGACAAATATGGATGCCTTTTTAATAAAGGTTCATTTTAGGCTTGATGGTAGGTCAGCTGGTATGACTCCTATCTCAAGATATGTATATATGTCATGATACCAAGTGGGTCGGTAACCAACTATTTCACACACATATTCTGATTCAGTAATTGGAATGGGAACGAAGTCGCCGATCAAAATCACATTTCGGCACATGAGGGATGTCTAATAGAGACCCAATTGTGCTATGGCATCAACTACTCGCTAGGTTCTTGAATCATTTCAAATAAAAGTTATGTCAATGAAGGATCTCAAAGTCTCCACCCCATATGAGTTATCTTGTCATCCTTAGTCTGATATTCATTATTGACCTGATTTATTATCAACTGAGAGTCTCCATACACCTTCAGAGCTATGATGTTCCATTGTACTGCTATCCTGAGACCTATAGTCAAAGCCTTGTATTCTGCTATGTTGTTGGTGCAAGGAAATGCCAATTTGTATGACTCTGGTATGCAATCCCCTTGTGGGTGATGAAGAAGACACCAAAATTTCCTTGATTCCGTTGTGTGTGCAACTCATCAAAGTATAATTTCCAAAGGATCGGCCATTGAGGTTAAAGATGGACTGCCCGAAATTCAGATACAAGAGGATTCTCAATACATAGTGCTTCTCGCTGCTGATCCTCAGAATGACTTGTCCCTTGATAGCTTTCCTCTCTACATACTCGATGCCATACTTTGATAATATCATTACCCACTTTTCCATTCTACCTGTGAGTATTGCCTTGGATAGGAGATACTTGAGGGGATCAATTTTTGCAATGAGCTTTATCTTGTGTGCCAACATGTAGTGTCTGAATTTTTGGGATGCAAACACTACTGCAAGGCAAGCTTTTTCAATGGAGTAATTTAGCTCATGACCAACCATTGTCCTACTGATATAGTAGATGGCCCTCTCCATCCTGTTTTCATCATAGCTAGAGAGCTCCAAGGGTCGCTATTGTTAATGACACATATAAGATCAATGGCTTTCAGATAGGTGGCAAGCACACCCAAGCAAGTCAGTATTCCTTGATTTTGTTGAATGCTTCTTCACATTTTGCATCCCATTTGCACGCCACCCCTGTGGAGTAGGTGATTATGGGCCTTGTCTTCCAGCCAGCAGGAACCGGCCGTGATGGATTTCCTCGAAGCCCGGGCCCTTGGGAGGCCTCGCCTACTTTAATGTTTCGTGCTTCCATCTCAGGATTGCTTACCAAATAATCCACCCTCAATACCTCATGGAGACTGGCAACCAGTAGCTTACCCGACAGTATGCTGAAGACACACCTCTAGGATTTTAGTCTAACTTTGTATTCTTCCAAATTGGCCAAAGATAGCACTTAGGTTGCTATATGATCTTGTCTTTTCTTGACTTAGCTAGAATATCATCGGCTATAGCCTCTAATTGCTGTGAATCATGTCATGGAATATTAGTGTCATGGTCCTTTTTGATAGGTTGCTCCTCAGATTCTTTAGACCAAATGGCATCATGTTCCAAATGAGGGTCCCCCATGGACAAGTAAAAGTCGC
The DNA here is from genome assembly GCA_007258455.2 of Sequoia sempervirens. Lineage (NCBI taxonomy): Eukaryota > Viridiplantae > Streptophyta > Pinopsida > Cupressales > Cupressaceae > Sequoia > Sequoia sempervirens. The sequence continues at coordinate 50,927 of VDFB02299235.1, forward strand.
CTTGTGTTGGTCTTCTTTGCTAATGATCTAGTTACATCCCGAAAATTGGCCCATTAATGATAGCATCGCCCCGTTGTCATGTCTACCATCATGTTGATGTTGGGAAGTGGAAAATCATCCTTGGGACATGCCTTGTTTAAATCTCTAAAGTCCATATAGATTTTAATGGCTTCGTTAGGTTTTGACATGGGTACCAAATTTGACACCCATTCTGGATAATCGATTGATCGGATAAATCTTGCATCTAACAACTTTTTGAGTTCCATTTTGACCAATAGAGTGATTTGAGGATGGATTTTTTGAAGCTTTTGTTTGACTAGTTTTGCCTCTGGATACACTGCTAAATGATGAACCATAGTTTCTGGATCTATCCCTGGCATGTCAGCATAACTCCATGCAAAGTTTATTTGTCTTTCCTTTAGGAATGCTACTACGAGTTCTTGTTCTTCTAATAATAGTGATTCCACATAGAATGTGATATGCGGGGCCTCCTCTGTTCCTATGTTGACCGGATTGCACTTTTCGGCCAAGACTGCTGACTTCTCTTGATGAATGGCTCTTAAGGGAAGATTGAATCCTTCATCCTCGGGTGCCTCAGAGAGGTTTTCACCGTTGGATACGTCCTTTATTTTTACTATTTTCTTGTCGAGAGTGCCACAAGGTGGTTTTCACTCTCAAGGACTCGATATGATTCTTAGTTTCTCACTTTTACAATCAAGGATTCAAATCCTTTCCCATAATAAGCATGTATGCCTAATTCCCCATTATAAAACCCTAGCCTTATGGTTCCATCTAGGTCGTTATCCCTCAATCCCCATGAATTCCCCCGAGTGCCTCATCAGCTTAATGTATCGAGAACTGGTGGTCCTCGTTGGTCATAGTCGATCAGTTGGGGATACACTAAACGGATCTCATGATTTGGATGATCGGTTTCGAAGGAGAGGGTGCTAATCATACACAAGGTGGTATCTTCGAATAACCTAGGTAGATTAGATATGGGATCTTCATCATTGCTACTAATATAGGGCTCAGTTATGAAATTATGTGTGTCTCTACCTATGACTATTGGTGAGTGTACTTGTATTAGCACCGTTGAGGAGAGACATTGTACGCTCTAACCTAGAGGACCTCGCCACATATATGGTTATTCTCTGAGGGGTACATCTAAGACCAAGATTTGTTATGGGTCGCTACTTCCGCAGCGATAGGTATTATGAGGTCATTGTCATTTTGTCCCAATCTCTGGTTTCTGTCATAACCCATTGCAAGCATCATTTGTAGGCCTTTGCTTCTTTCATCCATTGGTAGTTTAGGTGTCAGTCTTTCATCTTGGTACAACATGTGAGATGGATCTCTTCGAGCAACCTCTCTACTGGGCCCCTAGCTTGTAGAATCTAGGATAGTCTTCGTGACGCTCGCGATGTGGGAAGCTTGGTTTTCTTTGTGGAAGGCCCCCGATCTATAGGAGATTGTGGTAACTCTCCTATCACAAAAGAATTGTTAGGAAGCTTATAGCTTCCACAACCATCTTCCTGGATGATGAGCTTGATGTCAGAGATGGTGGGAATGGTGGGTGTCTCTGTTGTAGAAGTGGACACGAGAGTGGTGGGGTCGATGTTATGGTGTGGATGGGCCTTCATCATTCTTTGGCACTTGGGGGATTTTGTAATATTTGGCCTCTAGATTTTTGCAATATGAAAACGGTTCGGGATCTCCATGAATGGTAACCTCTTTTCCATTATGTGTAAATTTCACACATTGGTGGAAGGTTGATGCTACAGCTTTCATTGCATGGATCCATGGGCTTCCCAGGAGAATGTTGTATGGCAAGTCAAGGTCCAGGACCTGACAGGTGGTTTCCATGAGCGTTGGCCCTACTTGAATAGGGAGTTTAATCATGCCCTGAGACACTCTTTCTTGGTCATCATATGCTCTGATTTTTATGCCTTTACCTTTGTCGATGGTATCCTTTGATATTTTCAACTGTTTGATTAGTCTGAGAGAGCAGATGTTCAAACCTGCACCCCCATCCACCAGGACCCTTTTGATTTTGCTTTTGTTTACAATGGCTTCCAAATGAAGTGCACGATTGTGAGATGGTTGAGCGGGGAAATCTTGGTCAGAGAATGTAAGGAGATTAGGTGTTATGATATTCCTGACCATAGCTTGGAATTGGTCCCCATCAAGATCTGTGGGGACGGTGGATGAGGCTAATGCTTCCTCAAGGATCTTTTTATGTGCTGACGATATTTTTAACAACTCCATGATGGAGATGTGTGTTGGTGTTCTCTTGAGTTGGTCTACAACATTGTAGCTATATGGAACAACTCTTGATGAAGGGACTCTATGAGGTTGGGATGATCCTGCAATGGTGACTTTACTGCCTCTTATGGTGACTCCACAATCTTCGGCCTGGGCGCCCTTGATGGTGATAACCATGCAGTCTTCATTTAGGGAGGCAACGACTTTTTCATACACATGATTTACACTACCCTTCCCTTTATCATTTTTAGTCCCTTTGTTACCATGATTCGGCATCAAATTCATGTAGATTTTTAGGTCCTGATTTCCTGTAGGTTGTTCGATGTTTATGATTCTTTTTGTCAGTGAGATCTTGGATAATATTTTTGAATCTCATGCAATTGTTCGTGGTGTGACCTTTGATCTTATGAAATTTGCAAAGTTTATTTTCGTTGTACCAAGGGGGTTTGACGTCGGGTTCTTGGTAATTCTCGAATGTAGGTGCTTTGATGAGCTTTTCGTCAATCAACCTTTTCATGATGTCCTCAAGTGGTTCCCCCAACATAGTGTATTTTTGTTTAGGATATGTTTTGCATTGGGGTGGTCCTCTTTGGTCATTAAGGTTTTTGATGGTTGGGTTGTTGTTGGGTTGATATGCTGTGTGATGAGTGTTTTGGTGTTGATTTTGGATTTGTGGTGCGGGTGTATTTTGGCATGGACCACTAATGACCACCTTGGCATCTACGACACCGTCATTAGTAACGTTCTTGTTCCTCGCCCATGTATGAGGTTTATCATTGTAATTTGATTATGGGTGATTGTTTTGTTGTTCGTGATATGACATTGATTTGGTGGGTTGGGTCGCAAGGGCTCTTTCGATGCTAAGCGCCTTGGAGATCAGTTGATCATAGGTGGTGATTCCCTAAACCTTGAGATGAAATGACAAGCGACTTTCAAGGTTGGTGATGATTGTGCAAACTTGTTGTTCTTCTGGCATGGTCCACTTGCTCCGATTTGCCTTGGATCGCCATTGTTGAAGAAATGAAGCAAAAGATTCATTTTTTTCCTTGTTTTAGAGTGTATAGTTCTTCGAGACTGACATCCATTGCAATGCTACATGCGTAGTTTCTAATGAATTCATCTATGATTTCCTGGAATGTTTTGATGCCTGCGGGTAAGCGAGAGAACCATTCTATAGCGGGGCCTGCCAAGCTTCTAGGAAATAGCCGCATCAGATAAGTATCGTCGTATGCGACCTCCATGCAATGAACCTAGAATTCCCTGATGTGATCTTCATGGTTTCCCATCCCTTGATATTTTTCAAACTTAGGGATCTCAAATCCCTTAGGGAATGGTTTCATCTCTAAGCTCCTATCAAATGGATAGGGACACAAGTTGCTTGATGTTTTGGTTATTCGGCCTGACTGAAGGTCAAGCACTTGTTGTGATAACAATCTGAGTTGTGTCGTTACATCGCTTTGTAGATCAGGGGGTGGGATGAATGTGTTTTGAGGTGTTGCAATCATGGTTTGGATGGATGGATTGGTCGGTGCATTGTTCGATGGTATTGGTATGTTGTGGAGGGTGAAGTAGGCTTCTACTTACTTTTGGATGAACAATGCTTGTTGTTGATCTTGTTGTTGTTGTGCTAGGATTTGTGCTTGTTGTTGTGCTTGCTGCTGCTCTAACAACTCTTGTTGTTGTGCTTGTTTTTGTTCCCACAACGCTTGTTGTCGGGTTGCCAATTCTACTGCTTCTTGCTGCTCTTGGTATTGCTTTAGTGCTTGTTGATATGCTTGCATTTGTGTTTCTTGTCCAAGAAGTTGTGCTTGAGCTTGTGCTTGTTGTGCTTGTGTTTGAGCTTGTTCTTGAGCTTGCACTTGTGCTGCTTGTTGCTGCAATAAAATTTGTGCTTGAGTGACCCTTTGTGCTTGTAATGCTTGTGCGGCTTGGGCGGCTTGTTGTTGTTGTTGCAATAAAGCTTGGGCTTGTTGTGCTTGTTGCGCTTGTAATGCGGCTTGAGTAGCTTGGGCGACTTGAGCAGCTTGTGTGGCTTGTTGTACAACTTTTTGTTTTTGAACTTGTTGATATCCTCTTTGGAAAGCGGCTCGCAATGCTGTGTCGAATTGGTTTGATGTGGTGAACATCGGTGGTGGTGGGGGTGGCGGTGGATTTGGAATGGTGGTGGATGATGATGTTGTGTTGATGTTTTGGGTGTTGGATAATGGTATTGATGTGATTGGTCCTTGGGAGACCATGCTTTGTGATGTGAGAGGGATGTTCGATGATGTTGCCATTGCTTGTGTGTTTGTCATTTGTTGTTGTGATATCAACAAAAAATTTTGAGTGTTTGGTGCAATGCTTTGATTGATGGTTGGGATGTAGGTTTGATTGATACTTGGTAGGGGAGGGATCCCTAAACCAAGGAGTGATGTGGATGATAATGGAAATGGTAGAAGAGGTGGAAATGTGAGAGGTGTGAGTTGTTGTGAGAATGTTGTGGTGTCGAATAAGCTCCCTAGTTCGAATGTATCTCCCTCTTCTTGTGAATTTGTGAGAAGAGGTGTTTGTGGTGCTCCATGAAAAGATGTTGATGATGGGTCATAATGTAAAGTGAGAGGAACATTTTTGTGTAATGGGTTGTTGATTGTGTTTTGTTCCAAGGTGGTGCTTGCGTCCAAATTTTGATTGTTAACAAGGGGATGTGATTGAAGAGCATTAAGGAATGCATTTCCCTTGTTGACATTGGGTTGCATTGGAGCAAATGATGTTGTGATTTGTGGGATGTTTTGTGTGATGTTTTGAAATGGAGGTGTAGATGAAATGGGGATGGTTGATGAGATCGGAGGAAATGATGTGTCCACTATAGTACTCACATCAAAATCCGAAGGCAACTTGGCCCCTTGTTTTGCTATTTCAAGCATGTACAATGAAGGGTTAATTCTCATCATGATGTTGATGATTCTATGGTTGTCTGGATTTTGGAGCATTTCCGTCATTTCCTCATAAGACATTCCAAAGGTGAGGTCCTCCCCTTGATTTTCTTCTTGTGGATTTTGGGATGATGAGGGGATCAATGGATTGCTTGATTCAGTTGGATTCATTTCTGCGTTTGTTTGGCTAAGGTCACTTGAAGCGGGAGTTTCTTTGTGGGCTTCCATACTCTTCTTGTATTGAGATCTTGTGTGAACCATAAAACAAGGATCAATCCACGGGAATATGGGAGATGAATCTCTTGATTCCTTGAATCGATCTTTATTTTATGTTCCAAAGTGAAAAGTTTTTTAGGATGCTTTGAGGATCAAAGGTGATGATATGATAATGATGTTTTAGGGATGGATGATATGGATGTTTTGGATTTTGATAAATCTTGAATGAGACACTAGGCTTTTAGGACTTGTGAATTCTTTGATTTTGGATTTTGGATTTTGAGATTTTGAGATTTTGTCCTTGATTTTTGATTTGGATTTTGAACAAAAAGACCCTAAGATGTTGGATGATGATCTAAGGGATAGCTTTTTTCAAAGGATGATAATTTGAATATGTGTGAGGAGAAGGATGCATCTACCCACACCTATTCAAACACGATGATTGTTTCACTAAGTATATGAAGAAGGATTCATCTACATACACCAAGCTAGACAATATGATTTTGATAATTTTGACTAAGTATATACAAAAGGATGCATCTACACATACCTAGCCAAAGATGTTTTTGATAAATGTTCTCAAGGACCTAGTCTCAATGATTTTTTATGATTTTTATTTTGATCACAAAGCCTAGTATCAAGGATGATTTCAAGATTTTCCAAAAGGTGATAATGAGATGGATTTTGTTTTGATGTTTTGAAGGATGGATGAAAAATTATGTTGATATGTTTTGATCCTACAAAGAACCTAAAAAGACACACTTTGTTTGCTTAGACCTAGGTATTGAAGAGCATGCAAATGCTTCCTAATGACCTTTGTAACCAAGAAATGATTTGAACATTTAGATTTCCAATCAATGATTTGTACTTTTGGGATTTAGAGTCTTCAACACACATGAAAGTTCATTTTTGTTTAGCTTTGCTTAATGTCTTTATTTTACCAAAAACACTTTCTTCAATTAGATTTTCAAACTAAGATGTCCAATGTCTTAATTTCTTCAAACCCCACAAGATATGTTATGTGGTAATTTAATGAACTTAAGGCAAGGGTTTCCTATTGTTTACTTAAGAAGACAAATTGAGATTTAATCCAATGCTTAGAAACCTCTAAGGATGTGAATCCCAAGGGAAAACAAAAACATATGGATTGAGTCAATTGTATTTGTCCTCAAAAGGGTTTGAAATTTGGATGATGTTTAGTGTTTGTTTTCATGATGTTTTCGATCAAGCAATGCGTTTTGTAACCCAAGAACAATTACAATCCTATGGATGTGTAAGACAATATTTGTTGGATTCCCACTTGGACAAGTCCAGCTACGCTTATCTCTAGCAGATGGTTAGATGCTTAACCCCACTGGATCCCCTCCATGGCTCATTAACATCAATCGGGGCAGCCAAGCATCAACACCCATGAAACTCCCATGGCATGCTTTCCATCTCTACTAGAAGATCGTAAAAGTGTGGGGTGGCTTCAAAACGACTGTTCTTGCACCAACAAATAGATTAAGGATTTTGGAAAATTCTAGCACATGGGTTCTAGTAAGGACTTTCCATTCGTAGGAGTTGACCCAACGTGGCAAGAGTCCCCTTTCAGATCCATCTTGTCGGAGTCAACTGCGTGATATTGGCGTTTCTTCCAATATCCACATTTATATCCCGGCTGGAAATACTCTCGGGTTCAGAGTGTTACCGGTTGAGTCATTCCCTTGGGTGATTACTTTTTCCCACAAGGCGGGCCCTCTAAGATAAACAAAAGTGAATGAAGAACAAAATATGTAACTCAATCAATCTTTGATAGCAACAAAGAGAGAGAATATACGCAAAAATGCCCCCCACTCACACTTGCACAATAGTTTGTTCAATTTTAAGCCCAAATTGAAGTGTGAAGGTGATTGCTTTGTCTTAACCCAAAGTCATGGAAAACACCTTTTGATTCTCAAGATCGCTATAAAGCACGAGAGAAGCGCATACGTCATTTTCCAATGCCTTTAGCCTAAGTAAGCCCTCACAAAAAATACAACTACACTTGTTCTTTTTAAGCCTTCAAAGCAATATGTGAGTTCATTTTAGAGCACCAAATCACAAGTGAAAGACATTTGTTCAATTGTTTAACCCATAAATGAAATCTAGTAAGTTGTAGATCCTAAGATTCTTTTTAAATCCATTTACGAGCAATAAACAAAATAATTCTTTTTTTAAACCCAAATAAAAGCTAGTGTTCTAAAGAAAGCAAAAGATGACAAACTCCTTAAGGAAGTGTTTAAAAACACTTTGATTAAATAAGACATCATCACCATGCTCCTTCTTTCTTTGCTTTTGGCTTCCAACCTATAAAGGAGAAAAATAGTTAGATTCTGAAAAAAAAACAGAGAAATTAAAAAGCAGAAAACTGAGGAAGAAGCAATCATAAATTAAAGCACGTGCTAAAAATTTAATTTTTCCCCTTTACTATCTTCGGTACGTCGCCAACTTCTGGTGGCGTCGCTATTTTCTTCAGTGGGTGCTCTTATAGCGGTACTTTACTAGTCGTGATTGCTTTGTGTCGGGACAGAGAGCACGATTGCGTCGCTGTTTTCACCCAATGTCGCAGTTCTTGAAAGCGTCGGAGTTTTGAATTTTTTTTGAAACTGAGACAGATCAGCAAGTCCAGCGGCGCACTTTGAAATTTGAATTTTCTTGGCGGGATGAGTCTAGCGGCAGAGTTTATGCGCGTGCAGTGCTATATAGCGATGCTGGCGAGCTCGCAGCACTAAAACATCAACGCTGACGAGCTCGCGGTGCTAAAAATAATGACGCTGAGGAGCCCACGTCAGAATTTTCCGTGTCAAAAAAAGTGAAAATTTTGAGGAAATGTTGGAATTTATGAATGCTGCCCTCCTTCTAGCGCCAAAATGTGAACCCCAAATCTAGGTACCTGCAAAACAACATGATTAAACAAGTTAAGCAAGGAAATGCAAGCCTAAACATGGATTCCCCATGAGATTCATTAACATAGCTCAAATTAGGAAGGAAATGATGAAAAATACAATGAAATCACAGAAAACAAGATTGAATCCTAATTAAGCAAGCAAACTCTTAATCCCATGGGGGAATTGGTGCCAATTTGATGTGGAAATTTGGCCCTTTCCCAATTCCTAAGATGCAAGTTGGTGATTGTTGAGGAATGTTGATCCACTTTGATGATGAATGTGAGAGCTCCAAGCCAAATCTGCAAAAAAGCCTAACTAAGAACTCAAATGATGGATGAGAATTGCTAAGTATTTTAGCATGGTAACTTTGCTTGGAATGTGGATGATAAAATGAGGAGAGGAGCTCTTCATTTATAGGATTTCAAGATGGATGAAAGTCCAAATTTTAGCAATGTGGGACTAACTTTCATCCAAGGATATGGTGCCACTTGTCAAGCTATGAATGGATGATGGTTGTGCAAGATTTGGGTTTGTGCCAATAAATGCAAATATTTGAAATTCAAATTTGTTGAAATGACATGTAAGAGGGAAGGGGAAAATGCAATAAATGCCACTTGGCTCAAGGCAAAGGACATGTAAGAGGTCTTAAATGCCTTGTTGGAAGGACTTATTCCCACTTGGATTTTGAATTCAAATTAGGGGAATATTCCAAAAGATGCCATGTGAGGGAAAATAGGGATTTAATAAATGAATTAAATCTATTTTCATGTGCAACTTGTATTATCTAGAGGATGTGACATGAGATTAGATTAAATTAATCAAGGATTTAATTAATTTAACAGGAGATTAGATGATGTGACTTATTTGACTTAGATTTATGGATTTATTTAAATCAGATAAGAGAGGAATATGATAAGAGACTAATTAAATAAAATTTTGATTTATTTAATTAAAGGGGATGGTGTTAGATTAAATCAAATAAGGTTTTAATTTATTTAATTTAATAGATAGACTTTAGAGATTTAATCAAATAACTTGATTATTTAATTAAATAGGGATAATTAGATCAGATGGATTGATTTAATTAACAAGAGAAAGTGACTTAATTACACAAAATGATTTATTTAATTAAGAGACGAATATTGATGAATTTAATCAGATAGGGGAATTTGATTAAATGGTTAGACTGAGGGATGATTTAGGAAGAAACAATGTTAGTAAGTCAGGATCAGATACATGATGTCAATCAATATATTTTCGATGTCTACACTATCAAAGAATTAAAATCCTTTTAATTGATTGGAGTAACTTGGAAGTAACGTTTGGATCAATAAGAAGAGCCTTGTAATTGATAAGACTGCAATATTGTATCCAACTCGACATTATCTTGTTATTCAAATTAAGGATATACTTCATTTGTCAATACGCATTTGTTGTCATTGTGTGATTCTTTTCAATTGGTTCTTTCAAAGAAGGATTAAAATTCTTTTAAATAAGTCACAATAACCTAATAGGATCGATTGGATCAATAAGTAGAGTCTGTCAGTCACATTCTTGCACGTTTATGGGTATGTACAAGATCATGATGGGCCAAAAAGTGGCGATATGATGGGTATGTGTAGGGTATGTGGTTGAAAACTTTTTTTTTACCCAAAATTGATGAAACAAAAAGGGTTTTTAAAGGAGATTCTAAGCTTTCCACCAATATAAATTATACTTTACTTTGAATTTAATAAATAATTATTATTCATTTTCTATTTGAATTATGACTAAAGTCCTTATTGATAAGCTGATTGAAAACATTTGTAGCTTTCAAATGGTATCACATTTTTAATATGAAACATGTGTCACATTCTATGCTTCAGATACTATAGGATTAAAAAATGAATTTCATGAAATTTTGACCAAGTTAAGGTGGTCGACATAAGAGTTTTATATTATTTAAAAGTTGTAATAAAAAATTCATAATTAATTATTTACTTGGAAAAAAATTACAAAAAAATATGCATCAAATCGGGACATGAGTCCTCTACTTATATCTAAAATCTTATAAAAAAATATTATCATTTCATTGTGGTTAGGGTGGTCAAGACAGACACCTACTTCTTATTTTTCCCTAAAAATTTAAGTGCTCTTGCATTGAAATTTCAAATTTTCACCAAATAGATTTTAAAAAACCTAGTAGTTTAGAAACTACATTCAATTTGTTACAAATTCTATTCTTATATATTTTTGAAATAATATAGATAACTTATTCAAATTTTTACGTCAAGTTGCCTAACTCTGATTTTTCTAATTTTTTTGTCACTTAAGGGCCTATTTTTTCCATGATGATCCTGCACATACCCTTATACAAGGTATAAACAAACATAAATGTCAAACAATTAGAAATATAACCAATACTATTCACTTATCATAAAAATTCATTGACTCCACTTACCCAATAAGGCACTGGTCCACTTCACATTTCATTATACCTTACTTATCCACTTTCATATTCTAAATTTCCAATTATCACATTAGGAGTAGTTAACAAGCCTTCATCTATTCCACACTTTATGCCACTGTGGATATATCCTTAAATCCAATTAAGTCACACAACCCTTAGATCTGCTTCAGCTATCAAGGTCCACCTACCTAGGTTTAGCAAAGCCTGAAGTGCAGGGAGTCATCAACCATATAGGTTCGTTGGTTCAAAAACATTGCAAGTTTGATCATAGAGCCTGGCATCCTCTTAGGATTTGTAACCTGCATTTATGAGACCCAATAGGACCTTAGGAGGAGACAACAATTGATAAAATAAAGTCAAGAACTGAATCAATAAATGTCTCAATTGAATTTCCATACATCAAAACTACCAAAATATATCCCTCCCCATAAGCAAGGAGGTAACATCAATGCACAGGGGTCATCTCAAAATACAAGAGCTCTGGGTACTTCAAAATCATCTTGCAATACAACTGGTAACCCAAAGCAACATGCCTAGCAGAATGTGCCACCACATAGATCCCAACCACAAAACACCAGCAACATTCCACAATCCAACCCACTACCAGGACAACAATATATTCCACACTATCAACACCATGTACCACAATAGAATGCATACTCACATCAAAACATCCAACAAAATGTATATCAACCTCAACATGGATTCCAGTATTGCCCTAATCTGCCCCCTCAAAATCCTTAACCATAAAATCTCGTAAGTATGAGCAGACAATTGACCTAGCTAGATATCCACTATACCCATACCCTATTGATACCAACTTGAGAAATGTTGTCCCCAAATTCATAGGGAGCAATGCGACTATGGCAGAGGAACATGTAAGAAACTTAGATGCTTTCATTCAAGACTTAGGCATGGAATAAGAAGATGTCCTTATGAGGTTATTCATGATGTCCTTGATTGAAGAAGCGAGGGACTAGCTCAACAATCTAGATGCCTCAATCACCTTTGTAGTAGACTTCAAAAATCAATTCCTAGAACAATATGGAAATCAATGTGCCCTTGAATTTCCCTTGCATGAGTTAATAAGTATTTCAAAAACATCAAAATGAATCTATTTTTGACTTTAATCAAAGGTTCTCCAAGATTAACAACAAGATACCACATGGATCTAAACTAGCTCGCTCAGTAGCTTTGAGCATCTATTTGAGGGCCTTTCATCCTAAGACAGGGTATGAGCTCAGGAAAAAGTATCCTAGTAGCTTGGCAGAAGCACAAAGGGTTGTTATAACCATTGAAAACAATACAAAAACTATTGGCATAACTGGCAAAAGAGATAACCTTAGGGACTCACAAAACCCTAACAATTACCAAAACAGGAAAGAGAACCAGTACAGGAATGAAAGGCCAAGATTGCATGACATTCCCTATAACACCACTTGGAAGGATGGGCGGCCAGTGGGTAAGCCAAATTGGAAAGAGACTCCTGACCCCTTGAAGAAACATGGAACTATTGAACAGTCTAAATAACTGAGAGGGGGGAGTGAATCAGTTATTATAAAACAATTTTCTTGACTTTAATTAATCTGGAGCAAACTTAAATCAATCAGATATTAATGAACATGAAAGCACAGAACAACACCATGCATAATGAACACCAGAATTTACATGGAAACCCAAGAAGGGAAAAACCATGGAGAATAATAATTCTCAATTATAAAGCACCGGTTAAGGTGACACCGGTTAAGGTATTTTTACAAAGGCTCACTTCCAAATTACTCATTGTAGGTAAGGCTCACTACCAATTGGGCTCACTGCCCGTCTATTACAGCCAAAGATATAAAGGCTCACTGCCAAAAGAGAAAGGTTCACTGCCAACAAGAAAATGGCTCACTACCAGAAGAATGATGAAAGGAAATCCACTACTAAAATGATTATCACCAACAATGAATCCTAATGTTTGTTTCTTCCAGTCATATACTTTCGCATACTTCACAATGTATGGATTTTTAGATTCTCATTCATCACGCTTGCTTTCATCGAATAGAATCAACTCTTACATATACCATTCCATGCTCCCATAAACTCTTAAGTTGACCAAACATAATTTGAATTAGGTAGTTGGCCAAACACAATTTGAATTAGGTAGCCACAAAATCATTCTCGTAGTGAAGAGGAACAAAACGTGGACAACACAGAACCTCCTCACTCAAATCAGCACATTACAATGATATCCATAAATAGAATAAACATGTTACAATGCAAATAATGTTCCAGGGTACACTAACCAATTTCTAAATCGGTCCGGACCCAAAAGAATGTGTCTCATTATGTTGCAGGATGAATGGGACCAGGATAAGCATGACCAAAGATAGATCATCACAGCACAACATCCGGAGCTCATCAATCCAGATTACCAAAGTATCAGAATTAATCAACCAAGATATGTTGATATCAATGAAAACCATTAATGACAACAAACAACAACATCACATTCCAACAATCTCCCCCTTTATCATTGATGGAAACATCCATCAACAACAAACCAAACAACTCAAATATCAACATCTTCTTGTCTTCTTTTCTTCTCCCCCTTTGACATCGAAGACGAAGGGAAAAAACTCCCCCTAAAAAACTTAGTCCACTCCCCCTATGAGGAATCCTACTAGCATTGATCTAGATAAGAGTGAACATGTAAAATTTTGGACCAATGCACACCCTGGTGCACATTATTGTAGATTAGGAGGGGGAAAAACCCCTAACTTCTGCTGGAGATACTCAAAGGTATCTTTGCTTAACGATTATGTAAAAATATCTGCAATCTTCTCTTTTGTAGGTACATATTCAAGTTCGACCTCATTGTCCAAAACCTTCTCCCTCAAGAAATGATATCTAATGGATATATGTTTTGTTCTGGAGTGTTGTATCAAATTCTTGGAAATGTTTATTGCACTGGTATTATCACACATAATTGAGATCAGTTCATCAAATGATATGCCAATGTCCTTCAACGTTTGTTTCTTCCACAGTATCTGAGTGCAACATGAGGATGTTGCAATTTATTCAGCTTCAACAGTAGATAAAGATACAAAATATTGTGTCTTACTTGACCAAGCAACTAACCAGGAGCCAAGGAAATAAGCTCCACCACTTGTGATCCACCTGTTATCAACACATCTGGCTCAATCAACATCAGTATAAGTTGTCAAAGTGAAATTTGAATCCTTTGGTTACCATAACCCCATATCTTACGTACCCTTCAAATATATAAAGATCCCTTTTACTGCAACAACATGTGATTTTGTTGGTTCTTGTTGAAATCTAGCTGTTAAACAAATAGCATGCATAATGTCCAGTCTGGTAGCAGTCAAATATAACAATCCTCCAATCATTGACCTATACATACTTGCATCAGCTTTAGGTGAATCATCTTCTTTTTTCAACTTGCATCCAGTAACAATAGGTGTACAAACCAATTTGGAGTTCTCCAACCCACACTTCTTCAACAACTCTTTGGTATACTTGGACTGAGATATGAAGATTCCTTTGTTGTTTTGATTTACTTGTAGTCCAAGGAAGAAATTCAACTCTCCTATCATAGACATCTCAAATTCCTTCTGCATTTCATCTACAAATTTTCTACACATATCATCATTTCCTCCAAAAATTATATCATCAACATAAACCACAACAATCAACATTTGATTTGAGTGAGTTTTGTAATACAAATTACTATCAACAGATCCCTTTTGAAATCCTTGTCCAATCAAGTACTTGTCTAATCTATCATACCAAGCTCTGGGTGCCTGCTTCAATCCGTATAGAGCTTTCTTCAACCTGCAAACATCATCTGGGTCACTTCCGGACTTGAATCCTTTCGGTTGCTCAATATAAACTTCTTCCTTCATTTCTCCATTCAAGAATGTAGATTTTACATCCATTTGATAGACTTTGAAATCCTTAAAAGCTACAAAAGCTAAGAATATCCAGATTGCTTCTATCTAGGCAACATGGGCATAGTTCTCTTCAAAATCAATACCTTCAATCTGAGTGTAACCTTTTCAAACCAATCTTTCCTTGTTTCTCACTACCTTTCTATTTTCGTCCAGTTTGTTCCAGAATACCCACTTTGTTCCAATTACATTTTTATCCGCCGATCTAGGCACAAGTTCCCAATTCTAATTTTTCTCTATCTGATCAAGCTCTTCCTTCATTTCCTTCACCCAATTTTGATCATTGCATGCTTCTTCCACAGTATTTGGCTCAATTTCCAAGAGTAGACACAATAGTACTTGCTCTTGAGCTGCTTTACTTCTTGTGGTAATTCCCTTATTCTTATCTCCAATGATCTAGTTTTCTGAGTGATTTTTCTATACATACCTTGGAGTTTTAGTTGTAGTTGTCAGAGCCTCCTTTGTCTCTTCTTCTTCTTCTTCTTCTTTCTTATCTTTTTCTCCTTTGTCATCTAAGTCATCTGATTCATATTCAATATGCCTTTCAAGATTTCTTTGAACATCTTCATCTACTTTCACATTCACACTTTCAACAATCTTGTTCAGTCTCTTTTTGTAACACCGATACACTTTGCTTCTTGTAGAGTAACCCAGAAATATGCCTTCATTAGCTTTCCTACTGAACTTTCCAAGATTGTACTCATCTCTCCGGATGTAGCATTTTCTTCCAAAAATTTTGAAGTACTTTGTTGTGGGAGCTCTTCCATGCCATAGCTCATATGATGTCTTTTCATATTTCCTCTGGAACAATACTTTGTTAAGAGTGTATACTGTTATGTGTATTGCTTCTCTCTAGTAGATCTGTGGTAAACCTACTTCCATGATCATTGTTCTAGCTACTTCCTGAATTGTATGGTTCATCCTTTCTACTACACCATTCTGCTGAGGTGTTCTAGGGGTAGATATTTATCTTTTAATGCCATGATTTTCACAAAATTTGTTGAATTCATCAGAAGTAAACTCTCCTCCTCTATCAGATCTTAAACACTTGATTCTTCTATCAATTTCATTCTCAACTCTTGCCTTGAAAATCTTGAATTTTTTTAAAGCTTCTGATTTTTCTCTTAAAAATGCAACCCAGGTTAGTCTAGAATAATCATCTATTAAGAGCATGAAATACCTCACCTTGTAAGCATCTTGTTTTGGTTAGACCACATAGGTCATTTTGTACAAGGTCCAACAAATCGGTAGATGATTCTTCTTTTCTTTGAAATGTTTCTCTGGTCTTCTTTCCTTCTTGACATCCTTTGCAGATAGTGTTGTCTGGTTTGGTCAATCTTGGAAAATCTCTAACTGCTCTTGTTTAACTTATCCTTACAAGATTGTCAAAGTTGATGTGACACATCCTCTGATGCCGGAGCCAACTGTCATTTGACTAGGAGAATAATCATTTCTTTGTAGCTCTTTCCAGTTGATACATATTCCCACTTGTTATTTTTCTAGCTAAAATAACAGTTTCCGATCTCACAACCATCATCTTGAAACACCACATTATAGCCATTTTCACATATATGTCCAACACTCAGAAGATTATGATATAAACCATTCACATATTAAACATTTCTAGTGTTATGCTTTCCATCAAATGTAGTAGAACCAATTCCAACAATCTATGTTTTTTTATCATCTCCAAACCTAATAGAACCTCCATCATATTTCTCAAGCTTTACAAACTTACTTTTAGCATTGGTCATATGATTCGAACATCCACTATCAATCAACCATTCATCTCTATTTCTTTTAACAAACAATGCAGATTCAGTGCTATCATTAGATTTCAGAATAATATTAGAGATATTAAATCTAGGTTCATCCTTTTCCACCAAAAACTAACAATCCTCATGATTTGATTCATCATCTAAAATTTCAGAATTCTCATTGACATAATAGGCCTTCTTATTGATCTTTTTAAACTTTTGTCTTGATCCTTTTTCCAGGCACTTAGTTGCTAAATGACCAATATTTCCACATCTGAAACATTTAAGAGGTAACATACCTCTGTACTTGCTAGTACCTTTCTTCAGCTCGCTTGTGAAGTTTTCTTCCAACTCTTTTGAACTTTCATCATCCAGATCTTTTTCTATTTTTGTGGCTTTGAAGGTTGTTTTAGATTTCTCCTTTTCTTTTCCAAATTTCCTCATCTCAAATGCGGTCAAGGTACCAAATACTTGTTCTCTAGTGAATTTCTTTGGATCATAAACTTCCTCAATAGCTGAGATCTTGTCACTGTAACTCTCCAGTAAGGTCATTAGAATCTTCTCCATTACATCTTCATTTTTCAAAGTCCCTCCTTGACTTTTTACTTCATTTACTGCACTATCATCTCCCTAAAAGTTGTTTGCTATATCCTCACCTTCTTTCATTCTCAAGTTTTCATATCTATGCTTAGTTGTCAGCTTCTTTGATAATTTGACTCTATCATTTCCTTCATATATTTATTTCAACTTTTCCCAAACTTCATAAGCAGTGCCCAATGAAATAAATTTTGTTAACTCAGTCTTAGAAAAACCACTAAAGATTGCATACCTTGCTTTTTCATTCTCTTCATAGGCTAAAATCTCATCTGCAATAGAAACACCTTTTGATGGTTCAACATATTTTGTCTCAACAACTTTCCAAGTCTTGTAGCCTAAAGAGATCAAGTAACCTCTCATCTGCACTTTCCAAAAACTATAGTCAAATCCATCAAATACATGAATTGTCAGTTTTGTGTGTCATTGGATCTACCCCAAGCAGTTAAGCTCTTCTTCGAGGAACCAAAGCTCTGATACCAATTGTTGAACAATCTGGATAACTGAGAGGGGGGTGAATCAATTACTATAAAACAATTTCCTTGACTTTAATTAATCCTGAGAAAACTTAAATCAATCAGATATTAATGAACATGAAAGCACAAAACAACACCATGCGCAATGAACACTAGAATTTATGTGGAAACCCAAGAAGGTAAAAATTATAGAGAATAATAATTCTCAATTATAAAGAATTGGTTAAGGTGACATTGGTTAAAGTGATTTTTACAAAGGCTCACTGCCAAATTGCTCGCTGTAGATAAGGCTCACTGTTGGTTGGGCTCACTGCCTGGCTATTACAGCCAAAGATATAAAGGCTCATTGCCAAAAGAGAAAGGCTCACTTCCAAATGAGAAAGGCTCACTGCCAATAGGAAAACGGCTCACTACTAGAAGAATGATGAAAGGAAATCTACCGCTAAAATGATTGTCAGCAACAATGAATCTGAATAGAATCTCATTGTTTGTTGCTTCCAATCATATACTTTCGCATACTTCACAATCTCTTGATTTTCAGATTCGCATTCATCACAATTTCTTTCATCAAACATAATAAAATCTTACTTATATCATTCCATGCTCCCATAAACTCTTAAGTCGGTCAAACATAATTTGAATTAGGTAGTTTTCCAAACACAATTTGAATTAGGTAGCCACAAAATCATTCCCACAGTGAAGAGGAACGAAATGTGGACCACATAGAACCTCCTTTCTCAAATCAACAAGTTACAATGAAAATAATGTTTCGGGGTACACTAACCAATTTCTAGATCTGTCTGGACCCAAAATAATGTGTCTCATTATGTTACAGGATGAATGGGACCAGGATAAGCAATGACCAAAGATAGATCATCACAATACAACA